>JAQFYD010001646.1:0-11540 GCA_034694225.1 Bourletiella hortensis
TACTCTTCGATATTCTCTTCCCATTTTAGAAAAAAGTTCGCACTTTGCAGTGTTATGAAAATTCTAAAAATTTTTGATTTTAATAATTTATTTTAATTCTAATTATTTTATTCACAAAATGGGTTAAATATACAAGGTTTTGTTTTCTGTGGAAATATCCAGATACAGAATTATAAATATGTTGCTTAATTAGATATATTTACTTTATTATTATTGCGTTAGATGATTTTGTGTAATATGATAAACCAGATTAGTAAAATCTGGCCATTTTAATAGCTATTTTTTAAATTCTTATAAATGGCAGATTTTCATTTTAAAAACACAGTTTCTGAAACAAATTCCGCCGCTCCCATTTTTCGAATGTTTTCACAAAAAATGACTATGATATATTTTGGTGCTACAAACTTATTAAAAATGAAAATAAGTGCAATTTATGTTTTGATGTTGTCCTTAAAATACATATTTAAATTCTTAAAAATAGATACTAAAATTGATAAAGTAGACAGGGTTTTATTAATGTCGATTATTAAGTCGATATGAATAAAAAGCATCCTATTTTTATAAAAATAGTATAAAAACATTGTATATATTATTTTTCAGATAAACTAGCCTTTAAATTTTTTTGGCTATTAAATTAATTTCCCCATAAAAACGATATTTATAAACGAAAACTGCCAAATATGGTATCAACATTCTATAAAAATAGCATTTAAAATTCACTAGATTGATCGGTTTTAATAAACAATAGATAATTCTAGGAAATTTGGACGATAAATATGCATTGATCAATACCAAAAGCTGATGAAGCAAAGTACAAAATATATCTAAGAACAGGAAAATTTTATATAAATACATGTAAATTAAAATTCAAGATCAAAATTTTGAAATCATAACATACTATGCACATATTCTAACTTCAAATAATACTTTAATTAAAAATGAAGATTTTACAATGGTAAATTTGTGATTTTCAACATTTTGTATATAAAAAAAGTTGAAAATCAACTTAATTTAAATTTATACATTAGAAAATACATAGTTTACACAACTTTAAAGAATTAATACATAAGTATAAATTGGCATAAATATATACTTTAAGCAAAATGTAAAGCATTTGATAACCTTTTTACCATATTAGAGACGCAAAATGACAAAACAAGTCTTTATATAATATAAAGTTTTTTAAATTTTCAAATCTTGTGTTTATTTTGACTTATATAATACGTATATATTAATTATAAATAATTTCCAAAATAAATATAATTAATTTAATTACTCCTTTATTTTAAGATTTTAAATCATGTGTGCAATTTGCTTAGAACCATTTGATGATAATACTGTTACAACACTATGTAATTATAAGTTTTTAATTTTTAGGCGGTCATGTATATCATTCTCGATGGTAATTTTCATTTATATGTGATAGTGTTGATAAATTGAAAAAATGTCCATTATGCAATAAAAGAATTGTAAGATTAATCAAGTTGTATCAACAATTTGAAAAAATTAAAGTATATAATATATACAATCTTATAGCCAGAAAAGTTAAAGCTTGATAACTTGAAATTGAAATCTATATTAAACCGTAGAAAAAAAGATATAAAATTTTTGAAAAGAAGAATCAATTTATTAAATAAATTAAAATCTAAGTATTCATTAAATTGTTAAATCTAGAAACTAGGACTTTACTTTTTAAATAAAATTTTCATTTTTACATTATCAAATGGAAAATAACATTAAGTTTCATATAATAAGTACAGAAAATGAAAACAACAAAAAAGGAACACAATTAGCATACTTACTAAATATTGAAGGCATAAATATACTACTAGATTGTGGAATAAGAGAAGCCTTTTATTTTAAAGATTTATTATTATATAAGGAGTAATTTTTTTAATAATTATAAGTATTATTAATAAAGTAGATTTAATATTGATTACTCATGCAGATATTGAGCATTGTGGAGCAATTGTATATCTAATTAAATGGATTAAAAAGCCAATAAAAATTTTAACAACAATAGCAACACAAAATATGGCAAGATTAAATTTTAAAGAGCTATTTTTTGATTTATGTAACAATGGTTTTAATCAAGTTTTACCTGTTGAATATCAGGATTTTGAAGATGATTTCAAGTTAAATATTAATGACATTAATGCTTCTTTTGAAGCTATTACAACTGTTAGATATTCTCAGCCTGTTAATTTAACTGGTATAAAAATTCTTAATCTTTAGATAAACTCAAAGGATTAACTGTAACAGCTTATGGATCTGGACACACTATAGGAGGTGCTATATGGTGTTTTAAGAAAAGTGGGATAAAGGTTTTGTATGCTATTAATATTAATCATAAAAAAGAAAAGTATTTTATGTTTATTACATTTCAGACATTTGAACGGAAGTGTTATCTTAACAAATGGTATTGTCTTGGAACCTCTTGCTAGACCTGATATTTTAATAACTAATTCAGACAACTCTTTGAGTGGCTCTACTCCTAGAAAAGAAATAGAGCAAAAAATGATAGGTAAATAATTATATTAGAATTCTTAGAGTCAATTACAAATACTATTAAAAATGGTGGAAACGTCTTAATCCCTTCAGATACTAGCGTAAGAGTCCTGGAGATTTTAATGATTTTAAATGATCAAACCCTTGATTGTGAATACAAAGTTGTTTTTGTATGTCAAAATTCTGAAAAGACTGTTCAATATGCTAAATCTATGCTTGAATGGATGAATGATAAAATATTGGATGCATTTGAGCTAAATAGGGAAACCCCTCTTGAATTCAAGTATTTTAATTCATAATTTTTAAAGAAATATAAAATTGCTTAAAAGCTTTTCTGAAACATCAAAATTTTCTTGTCCTTTAATTGTCATAACTCCTCATTTAAGTCTTGATTTCGGTGTTTCATATAGTGTTTTAAAAGAATGGTGTAATGAGCCAAAAAACTCAATATTATTGCTACAAAAAAGCTATGATGATTCTGTAAACTCCAGAATACTAGAGCTTATTAACGATCCTAATAAACCCAGAATAATTAAACACTCTGTAAATAAATTCGTTTATTTTAAGTATCACAAAAAAGTGTATTTAGAAGGTGATGAACTAAAAGACTTTGAAACAAAGCAACAACATAAAAAAGAAAAGGAGAGAATACTTTTGAAAAGTCAAAACATAATGAAGGAGTCGCAGATATTAGAAGACAAATTGGAATTAAGTGGAGACGATGATGACGAAGATGAGAGAGATAATTTTCAATCTAATTACGACCATATTTTTGAACAAAAGACTAACATCAAATTTTTTAAAAATGAAAATCCTTTTTTGATTTATCCCTTTATGGAAAATATTAAATATATGGATGAATATGGAGAATCGGTTAATCCAATGGACTTTAAAGCTGTAGTTGAAATGGATAAACAAAAAACAGATTTCTTTGAGTTAAACTACAAAGAAGCCGAGGTATATAAAATATTTGATATTAGAGCGTTGAGCAAGAACAAGAAATCATTGATAATAAGGCTTTCAAGCTTGAATTAGTAGAAGATGAGCTTACTTTAAATTGTCAATTGGTCTATTTCGAATTAAATGGATTATCAGATGGTAGATCTTTAAAAACAATCATCAGTCAAATAAATCCTAAAAAATTGGTAAATCTTAATTTTATTCTAGGTTTTATTGAAAGGAAATAAAGAGTGTAATTACAGTATAAAAGATTTTTTAAAAGAAAAAAATGAAGAAATTCAAGTCATTTTTGCTGATACCAAAATCAACATAGAATTAGATTCGGGCTCAAAACTTTCTAAAATTCATATAGAAAATGAGTTATGGAATAATCTTAATTTTGTACAAGTAAATAGTACATATAATATCAGTTCAAAAATTTTGCCTTAGCAAAGATAAGAGGAAGAGTAAAAGCAAAAGAGAACAGAGCTACTTTGGTTCCATACACTAACAAGAAATCTAAAGAGACATCCATATTAGTTGGTAATGTTCAATTAATAAAAATAAAATCCCATTTAAAGAAGCATGATTTAAATTCAGAATTTAAAGAAGAAGGAGTATTGGTTTGTAATAACCATATTATTATTAAAAAGGTAGTATTATTAATATATTTGATTTTCAGAGTGTTTCTGGTCAAATTTTGATAGAAGGTGTACTTTCAAATGATTACTTGAAAGCTAAAACATTGATCAAAGAGCTTTATCCTGTTATTTAAATAAATCTATTCCACAATCTGTCATATATTCATAACTAGATTGTGCCTTTAACATTAAAGATGTATTATATTGATTACTGTATAAATAAAAAATAAGCGCTTTAGGATATGAACACATGTGTTTATATTAAAGAATAGATTGACCTTTTATTTTTGTAAAAATTGCGTATATTTATTTTTTAATGAATCAAAATCTAAGATTTTATAAAAAACAAGCTCTTATAATTAAAATTTAGCCAATTTGATACTGATTCCTTATTATTTTTATCAATAATAGCTGTTAAGAAAGTTTATCTGTTTTTAATGTTCGTAATGGCGAACTCACTGAAAATGATCGATGTTTGCACATATTTTTTGAAAGATTGACAACAATGAAGTAACTTTGTCACATTTAAAAAGTTTGTCGCAAAATTTAGATTTTGAGTCGACCGATCTTAAAATTAATAATAGAGGTGAAAGCTGGTTCCAGTCAAAAAATCGTTTTTGAATCTAAATGTAACATCTATTGTGAAACATTAACATTATTTTAACCAAATGTTTGTATAATTGATTATCATTATTATATACAATTTTAGTGAATTTTTATGAGCTAAATTCTTTGTTTATAATACAAGCACATTCACTGTACATTTTTCTGAATATAAGTACTTATTAGATGAAAATTTTTGAATACAAGCTCGTGCTAATTAAAGGTTCAAACATTCATGCGAGTTTCAAAGTTTTCGAATACAAAAGACATTTTTAACATAGGAATACACTAGCAAATAAAAACCTTAACATCATACTATATGAAATTCTATTTTATTGCTATATGAATAGACTTGCTAAATTTTCAAAATTTTAAAATGAAACAGAGCACATAATACAATATTGTTTATACTTAACTGCTATCTATCGCGTTTTTATATTAAATATTCTTTTGTAATAAAAACACTCTTTTTTATACAAAAAAATTTGATATTGCACAAGATGTAAAACCAAACTATATCACTAATGAATATAGTCTAATTTTGATTTTTTAACCAGAATCGTGTTTAAGAAAAGCTTTTGATAAAAATGTCCAAGAAAAGAGTTTGGGATTTATTGCTTATATTTATGATTTTATAAACACATTGTTTTTATTGTATTATTATATTTATAATAATATATTAGACTATTTTATTTTACCTATTTGATACTTTTTCTGTGTAATTGATATAAAAGTATTCTGTTATTATATGTCCAGACATATGTTTTCAAATATCAACTAAAAAATATAAAGCTATGGATGACAAACAATCAATATATAATAGTAATGACTTAAATTTAGTGAGAATATTGCAATAAAAGATAAAAAAGAAAGATATTTAATCAACTATAGGAGAGCCCAATACTCTAATTCTAGAAACCCCGCCTGAATTTTTAAATAAGACTCTGACATAATTGAAAACAACGCCACGTTTTTCTGATTTAACATTTACCATATTACTAACATTATGTTTAATACATATTTCATCAGTAATGGCAGTAAAAGGATCTTTTTTATCATATTTCTGAAAATTAAAATATAAAAACTTCAAGATTAGCAGCATAAACAGTAACACTTTTTGCACAATTACCTTTAAATAAAGTAGCGTCAATCTCAATCTTATTGATTTTACCAGGAGCTCCTAATTTTATATCAACGATCTTAATATTTTTATTGTTAGCAAGCCCAAAATCGTATCCTTCTTCAACAGAATCTGCGGATTTAAAAGATATCAAATTTTCAGGTGATCTAATATAATAATTTTATATATACCCTGTTTCTCCGGTTGAAGAATGCATAATTTTCCCACCTATAGAATTACAAGACAGATTAATTTCATTACTTAGATTCTTTGGTACTTCATGAAAACCATAAAGCCTAAATCTTCCCTAAATATAAAAAAACTTTGTACTAATGAACCAGGCAAAGCCATCTTGATCTTAATATAATTTATATTTGATTCACATTTTTTAAGTAAATGAATATTTTTTGAATTACAAAATATTTTAACATCTTCAATAACCGGAATCCATTCAAGATCGTCTACAAATTCGGCTGGCACGTTCTCTTCTTTTTTAGATTTGGGAGTTTTTTTTGTAATGGCTTTTCTTTTTTTGGAAGTAGAAGTTGAAGCTATAGATTCATTTCCAGAATCGTTTAAGATATATGATGTATCTTGATCAGATATATCTTCCTTATAAGCGGTATACAAACTTATAAGTGAAGCAGTATGAGAACCAATATTAGTATTATCAAAACTAACAGCTTTTATCAAAGAAGTATTTTTAAGTTTTATAATACATGTAGCATAAGATAGATTTTCATCTTCATGTATTGGATACCATCTATCATTAAAATCTTTAGGATTGTAGGATTCTTTTTTCAATAATAAATTAGCGTCGGTAACAGAAGAAGGATTGGCAAGTACAACTGAAGATAAATCATCAGTACAAAGTTCTATGAAATCTTTTATCATAGTTTCTTCATTTATGAAAAACTTTTCTGACAGATTTTTTGTGAAGTCTTTAATTATATTCATTGATTAACAATTTGAAATATAAATTTATTCAAAATACAATTTAGCAAAATCTATTGGTTATTTATAATTTGAATACCGCCATGATTCATAAAAATTAATGTAAATACATTGGTAATTAGAAAAATTTTAGTATTTTTTATTCAAGTATTTGACAAAGACTCAAATAATATTCTACAAAAAATGTAATGCCTTATACAAGAAATGGAAAATGTTCTGTGGTAAAAATTAAATATGAATTTTAATCTATCCGGCACAAAATAATAAGTCTTAATGTGATAGTCCACTAATTTACTTTTGTAAAAATATTTTTTATATTAAAGTATAAGACTTTTGTATAAAAATCACTATTATATAACCAAAATTCATGGTTTCAGGGTCCGATATGTAAGCTCGAAGCCATCATTATACTTTTTCAAAATTTTAACCAATTTATTGAAAAATGATAAAAAATAAAATAAAAAGTGAGAAGACAAAAAATGTGAAGCATATTCAATATAAACCCAAATTTTTCATTAAATTAAACAATTATTTATTTTTTGTAAAATGTTTTATCATTATTAGTACTTTATGTCATTTAATAGTCTATAAGGCAATATTATCGTCAAACTCGTAAAATACGTAATATACTAAGATTTCTTTGCTGTTTCTTTTTGAAGACTTATAATATAAGCCTTTTACCTATATTTCTTTATTAAATTTAGTGATAATCCAGCTTATTGATCTAATCTAACGATTATTAGATACTTTATTATCTATGGTTAAAAAACAAATCCTACAGGTAAAATTATATTTCATGATAACAAAAACCTCTTATAAATAATTGTTTGAATAATTCGAGAAAATGGCTAAAATGTTGCTATTCTCTCCGTTAGATTTAAATTTGTTACCAATATATATTTTTCATAGTTCTGCTTTTAAGCAATAAACTCAAATGGTAAATCAAAATACTGAAAAAGAAAATAAAAATAGTATATATGATAGATCGTTATTAAAAACCAAAAATTCAGAAGTAATAAAAACACAAATTAATCTCTAAGGTCAATCTAAGCTCCTTCTCTTTTTTGTTTGCAGAAATATTACACTATAGTCAACTTAGAGTAAACGGTATTCAAGACTTAGAGAAAAAGTATACCAAGTTTTAATTTTAGATTAAACGAAATAGGTCAAAGAGTGGGATCTAGAGCCTTGGAACTATTAATGTTCAGAGAAAAATCAAGTCATGATAAAAGAGATTCCTTATTGACAATTGTAAAAACATTAAGCTGGATAAGTACAGTTTTATGGAAATGGATGGTAGGAAAAGAAGCAGATTCTATTGAAAAAAGCGCGGAAAGTGACGACGAATGTATTTAAAATTTACATAAATAGATATGATAACAGATAAAGAACCATTATTCTCAAAGTTTATTTCTATTCCAAAAGAATTATCTCAACTTAATTGTAATGCTTTCGTTGCAGGAATAATTGAAGGGGTTTTAGTTAATTGTGAATATGTATTTTTTATTATATATCTCTAGCCTTGTAGAGTAACTGCGCATAGCGTTCCTATAGATGGTTTTCCATTAAAAACAACATATTTAATAAAATTTGAAAAATCAGTAATTGAAAGAAATAAAATTTTAAATAAATAATTCTTTTACTCGTTTTACCTAAAAATAAATAATACTTTTTCATTCTATAAATGTTGTAAATTTATTTGTGATTCAAATGGAAAATTTGTACAATTATCTCTATCCTTATATAAGCCATGAAAAAATAGAAAACTTATCAAATGTATACATTGTATTGATTTCTAGGATAATTCAAATAAGGCTGAAAATATAAAAGAATATCTCAAGTATATAGGAGAAATGATGGAAGAAAAAACATACAAATTTAATGAAACTCTTTTGTATGGATTTTTATGGACAGATGCTAAAAAAGATCTTTTTTATAAAGCTATAGATAGGGTTGGCAATAAAGACCCCGAACTAATACTACTAAAGATGAAACAGTTAAAAGAACAACATAATATAAAAAATGTTAATCGATTGCCAAATATAAAGCAAATTTTGATATATTTAGCATTTTTAAATAAAGAGCTAAAATACTACCAAAAAAGTAATTATTATTTTTATCAACTAGATTTTGGTCTGAAACTCGAAACACATAAGTCTATTCCCTCTTCTACCGAAACTCCTGAAACTTTTGTTCAGTACGAAGAAATACAATCCAATATATTAATAGATTATCTTCAAGAGGAAGAAAATAAAGAACTATTCCATGATTCATGGAAAAACTTATTTATTCGAGATTTAGTTGTTGACAAAAGTCTAAATGATAAAGAATTTGGTAAACTTGGGTTAAAAATGTATGAGTTATTCAACATCAACGAAATTGTGAGACTTTTCAGCAAGTTGCATATAATTAATTCTATAGTAACGACATAATGCTGTTAAGAAAAACCTTAATATACTTTTATAAGACTATTTATAGTTACTTAAAAAGAAATATTCTAATTTTAAATCAGACTGTTCAGCCCAGTAGTTTGAATAGAAGACTAGTTTTTGTTCAGCATTTAGAACTTATTTATGATGATCAATATATCAGAAAAGCCTTTAAGAACGTATAATATTATATTAAATATAGGCCAAAAACCTCACCTTTGAAAAGGATAGTTGATTAAAATAATAATTTTTAGCTAAATATACTAAAGAATATGAAGACCAAATAGCCATTAAGCATAAAGATCCTTATTCTCTTTTATGGAGAGACCACAAGCCTTTTCCTTCTAGTACATTATTTTTAAATATATAGATGTGAAACCTCCTATTATTCCATCAAAAAGATCTCTCAAGGTTTTGGCACAAACATCAAATTCTAGAATAGATAAAATTCTTAATAGAAAGATAAGTTTAAATACCAAAAAGAAGCACAAGATAATTGATGAAAAACATGACAAGTTCTATGATTCTTTAGATAAATGTGTAGGTTTTGAGCTCGAAAACAAAATCCTAAACAGTAATGAAACCAAGTCAGTTACAAGCACCATAATGAAAAGTGTCAGATCTTTGAATACACATTCTTTCAGTAGTGCTCTTGATTCTTTGGAATCTTACAATAATACCTTTTCATTCAACTATTTGACAAAAGATAATGATGTTTACATGCAAGATTGTTATAATTTGATTTCTGATAAAAAACTATACACAAAAAATTCATCAAATGAAACTCAATATCATAAATGCCCCGAAGATAATATCACGTCTAGTGATAGTGTCGATATACTAGCTGAAAACGAATTAACGCCTAAGAATATCCCTAAAGACTCAAGCTCATTAAACAATAACACATCTGAAGCAGTTAGTTCACATAGTCAATATGATAGTGATATTGATTCTATTGAAGCTTTTGACTTAAAAAATGATCAAGAACTTGAAAAAGAAATGTTTATATATAAATGTTTTCAATAAACCATTTCTTTATTTGAGAATTGTTTTCAAGGCTCTTAATTCACCTAATTTCGCTCAAAATTCACGAATTGTTGAATTCATAATTATTAATTCTAGTTTATATATTTAATGATTATATTGTAAAGTTATAAAAATGAAGAACATATAAAAAGTAAACTTAAGTTATCTATGTAGCTTGGCTATAAATACCAATTTAAAAGTAAAACCAAATTTTAATAATTAGAAAACTTTTTAAACCAATTGTTTAAAATTTTCAGGTATCATTCTGAGTAAGTTTGAAAGGCTCAATTTGATGCCTTCAGATTTGAGCAAACCATGAATATCTTTAATGGGACAATTAATGTAATAAACGGGTAAAACATGACCATCTTCAGTAGTATAAGTTTCAGTATCATTTTTAATAGAATGTTGACTTAATATTTTTAATAAACTTTCCATCAAGAATTTCTTCTTTTTTAAATTTGGCTTTGCTTTTCCTTTTCTTGCGGTATAAAATGCATGGTTTTTCTGTTTTGCCAAAGCTCTTTGGTATTGTGTCGCAGTAAAATCAAATCCCAATAAAGATAACTGCTTTTTACTTAAGCTTAATGCAACTAAGCCCAAGATTGTTTCTTTGTCTTCTTCTTCCACTTGTTCATACATTGATTTTATATTTTTTAATATTAAACTGAAAGAGTTTCTAATTTTCTTCCTGCTAAAGTTATTAAATATACTTTCTCCTTCTATTTCTCCATCACTATCTTTATCGTCTCCATTAATATCAAAGAAGCCTTCTTGTTGTAATCTATTAGAAGAGCTTGCATGATTAATAGGCATTTGTTCAAAAGAATTATGAATAGGAAATAAGTGAGAATGAGAGTTAAATATATTAGAATTGTCTACAGAGAAATTATAAATTGGATGGTTTTGATAAGGGTAATTTTGGTTGATATTATCTATAAATTAATTTTATTATTACTTCTGTCTTTTTCCATTTTTTCTTATAATTTTAGTTGAGTTTAAGTTTTACTTTGGTTGAAATTTTTTGTTCAAATTAAACAATTATAAAAATTCTTCAACCAATTTATTACTAATTTAAAATTAAATTGGAACAATAAATATTAAGGTAGTATGTCCTTAAAAGTGTGCATACTTCACTATGACGATGACTTAATCCAAGAATAAAAACCCACCATAAAAATACCATCCTATTATAAATAGAAAAATCCAACTCAAGCCCAAGAATATACGTACTAATAAAAAGAATCAGGGTATCAAACCGCGAACCGCTCCGGAACCAAAAAACGGGTTTTTGTCAAAAATCTCCGGAGAACCGGTTCA
>JAQFYD010001647.1:0-11540 GCA_034694225.1 Bourletiella hortensis
TGTGTACATATGCATCCCATATGTGTACATATGCATCCCATATGTGTACATATGCATCCCATATGTGTACATATGCACTACATAAGTGTAAAAATGCACCCCAATGGTGTAATGTTTCATACTATTAGTGCATACTTCTAGACCGTAATATTGAATTCGTACTCCAGTTGGCTCCAGACTAGGCTACGAGGTGATAGAATGTCGACTCATTATTCCATGAGTTGATCGCGCGGCTTAGCATGGCGCGAATTTCTGATTTGTTCCATGAGTTTGTGAAGATGGCGAACGCTTGTGAAGAATTTTGTAAGTTTTTAATTATTATTATTGTGGTAGTTAGAGTATGTAGCATGTTAATTTTGTTGACTTTGTTATTTGTATAGATAAGCGCAAATGGATGAAGGATGAAGAACACTGCGAATGGTACGATTGGTGTGTCTGGACGGGAAGGAAGTGCCTGTAGCATATGAGATTCAGCCGTAGGTAAGTATGCATGATGTGTACATAAGGGTGATGATGATGAATGACGATGATGACGAGGAGTGATGATGATTATTATTATGATGATGACGAATGATGATGACGACGACGAATGATGATGACGACGACGAATGATGATGCTCAGGGCGAAAATATGTATGTAAAAACATATTTCTATTGGTTAGCCGTAGCGCGCCAGGGCTCAGCGACTGCACGATTTATAAGTCCAGGATGCTCCTACAAAAATTTTATTTTACATATTTGCACATATTTGGGCACCTTTGCAATTATAAATATGTAAGCACATATTTTGGGGATTTGGCACATATTCTGTACTGTATGTTACCAGGGTTCAACAGAAATTCGGTAAGGAATTTTTGCTTTTCGTAAACATTTTTGGTAGTCGGTCTCACTTATTTCAATAATGCTGCTCTTCGTTCATCGCTGGCTAAAGTTTGAAACAATTGCTAAATAGGCGCATTCACAGCCTCCAGTTGTTGACGTTCGACCAGTGTCAAAGTAGTTCGCACTTATACTGCAGGGTATGATTCACGGTGGGCGCAGAAACAAAAATCTATGCTACGCATGTATTTATACCGACGAGCTTTACTCAGGGTATGGTGGACCCTCGACGGTCAAATGTTGGCGGAGAGATGTTGATAGTTGATGATTTGTAAGAATGCGATTGTACAGGGTGACTTCCAAGCTGTGAGTAGCGTGTGCACACCAAAATATGCGGAATGTGAAGCGCTTTCCAGTAGTTCTAAGATCGTGACATTTCCCCAACAAAAAAACAACAAACAAACACTCCCATGCACAACAAACTTCGATTCCGGTCATTTTGGCATAGTTGGATTACATTTATCTCATGGCCGTCCACGCGTTGCACTGTCCACACGGAATTATCATGTAGATAACTTTCCATGCACTTCTAAGGTTCTTGGCCCACTGCCACTGCTATCACGCATTTAATCAATCATTTGCGGGCACCAAAAGCTGCCGAATTTACAGAGCTTTCTAGCAACGTCAACGTCGCGTCTGTAGGGCAAATCCGTGGAAAGATATGAGCTCTGAAAGTTTAAGTATTTAACCTGTTTTGTGCCCCTGTAATTTCAAGTTCCCTAATGACTGATGAACCACAACCGGACGCCGGGGTATGTACACAAAATACTTGCACACGCACAGTTAGACGTCATTGCGGTCATTTTGAGACCACTATCATCAAAATTGGTCAACTCGTTATATACGAAGTCCTGCAAGCAAGTTTCGTTACACATGGACGATCTTATAAGGACCATCGAGGGTCCTAAAAAAACTACTTATAAAATCTGAGGCTTGTGGAGCCAGAGGCACAAAGTTTTGCCGCGACATAATGCTTATGCATACATATTTCGAGCAAGCAAGGGTGTTTGAACGTTGATTCAGAGGTAAAACGCGTCCAGTGGTTCACTTGGGACGTAAACTTGCGTTAGACGTGAGCGTGCGGATGAGCCTTTTTCTGTTCTTCACGAGGAACCACGCGATTTGCCCATTTTTGGCGCTTGCGCTTCGAAAAGATCTGGCACCCCAAAATCCAAAAATCCGAAATACCTTACTGACTTAAAGGTTTTGCTACCAATGTAAAGCCATGTTCAACCTGCTAAGTAAAGTGACCCTCATCTGGAGGCAGTTCATGCCGCCAAAGGTATGTAAGTTTCAAAGACAAACATCACTGACGGGAGTGACTGTGTGTGGATCGCAACATCCGCACGATTCCATCATATTTGACCCCAGTACTTGTTGAAGGGGGTCTTACTTGCGCATTACGTCCAGGTCAAGATACATTTAAGACCGTTGCCTCACAAATTGCGTCCAAATCCACCATTTTTACATACAAAATCGAAAAATATTTCAAATATTTTTTTACATATTTTGGCCATTTTCGGCAAATATTTACATACATATTTTGGGACTTTGTCGTACATACATATCCTCGCGCTGATGATGATTATTATTAGTACGATTATTATTATGATGATGACGAATGATTATTTTTATTGTTATTTTTGTAGGGAATCTCCTGTTTCCGTCAGCCCAGTCGGTGGAGGCTACTCATTTTGGGACTTGTTTTGAACCATGTTTTGCCTCCGTGTCTCTACTACTTCCATCTATTTTTACCTGGAGTCAACAAGTGCATTGACCGAAATGTACTTGTACTGGTTGGGTACTAGAACGATGCCATTAATGCTTGTGTGAGTTGGTGTTGGATCGCCTGAAGCCTTCAAAAGAGAAGAAGATACTCCGTTTAGATCAAAAGATAAAGCTCCTTCAGAAGGAGCTTCGTAAGTTACGAGGACAGCCGGAAGTGGAAGATAATTAAATTTTATGTTCTGTGGCAGGTCTAATAAAGACCATAGATGCCCAGCTCGGTTTTGTGTTTATTTTTATTTAGCATCCGCTTCTATGGAAAGATCCTCATCATCATCACAAACATTTGACTTCGTTTCACAGCCTGTGAACAACTACGGAGCATCTTTCAGTGCTGAAAGCCTCCGCTCGGTCGTTAACTTACACGACGACGTACGAGCATTTGACAGACCATGCAAACTTTACGCTGTACGTCGTTGTAAGTGAACAGAAATATTTATAATGGCTCTCGAGAATGACTCCAAATAAGGTTGCTGGTAGTATGTTGCGTATATGTGCGTGGAGGATCTCCAGCCCACTGGAATGTAAGACAGTGAAGCAGCGAACTGCATTAACAAGCAGTGCATCTCCTACGTCAAAAATATTCTTGAAATAAGAACAAGGTGCTATTTCGGTGCCGCCGTGTCGAAATTAAACTGAGTCCACATATCTAAATAATTCGGTTGCTGCTTTGACCTTATACTAAGGAATTTATTGTGAATTCTGAATCAGAGTAATTAATCGTGGATGTACGCAGTCGGTTGCACAGGGAACATATGGTTAGTTTAAACAGCGTGCATAAGTTGTGTACGCTGGCGTAACTTAACTATGTAGAAAGTGTTTAGCAGGGATGCCACATTTTTAACGACAAAGTCCATGAATACTGGCGTGGAATCCCGCTCCATACTTCGAAATCCGCCGACACTCACACCAATGCATGGGATTGATCTTGAAACACGTTTCCATTGCAGGCGATCATGACCTGCCATTACGCTCGCATCCGTCATGACGCCTTCTTGGTCCTTCAGTTCCTTAATTATGACAGGGATGAATGATGCAGTGTCCCACATGACAGTGTAGAAGACAATGCTGTTGAACGCAAGCGTAAAGAATAACCTGCACTGCACTGGCTGCATCAATATTAACGCCAGAATTGAATACGGTGGAAATTTTTCTCCGGGGACAGGTCAAATTCAACCGCGGTTTTCACTGTTAAATCCCATTTTGCATGTTTTCGATGGGCTGATTTCATTCTTGCCACCTTACAGGCCCCTCCAGTTGCTATTAGAAGCTGGAGAATTCGATGAATTTGAAACCTAAACGTGATTCATCAACTTAAACGCCCTTGCTTGCCAACGTACACGACCAAACTGCACGGTCTCCGTGAGCAAAAAACATATAAACTCCGCTAAACCCGCTCTAAAGTCCTGGATTTGGGCCCTGGGCATGGAAATTTGCACCGTTACATAAAATTACCGCAAAAAATTACCGTTATATCCAGGATTTAAGGTCCTGCAATAAAATAGGATCGGCCACGGCAGTCGCAAACACACCGCTATGTAAAATTACCGCTGTATCCCATGCTGTTATATACCATTTCCACTGTGATTTCCATCTAATGATCCCATAACAGCTTATGGGAGAATATGACACCGGCTGTGCTCAAATTGAAAATGTTCATGGCGAGGTGAACCTTTCAGGTGATCCCGGAGCCATCCTTCACGGTCTCGCTGGTCGAAACCACAGCTGTACTGATCCTTTTGTAAATAAAATGTTTTCGGAAAACTGCGTGTGAGCCATTTGCAAAGCACTGTCTTACTTGATTTAGTTCCTTGGTGAATTTTGTAGCCATGGTTGGGATTGTACGAATGAACGTGACATAGTGAAACGCTCCGAAATGAGCCGTGGCCATTAGGAAGTGGTTGAACCGGAACTCCATCGCAGCCCACACAAGTTGCATGACCGAACTGTTTTGCATTTTTTTGGGCAAGAGTGAGAAGGCAAACTGCTTGTCAATACATTCCATCAGGAAAAGTAAGGTAAGCAATGGACAGAAGGAGTAGAGCATGTAAGGGGCTACAGCCAATAGTTTCTCCTGTAGGAAACCTCCTTTGATTGGATGCATTCCCCTACGTAGAAGGTCTAACGAGACGAAGCTTGAAGTTCAGATCTTTTCATGATAGTAATTATAGAATTCAAGTTGGAAACTGGATTTTACTTGGACCAAGGTAAAAACATAATTGTACAGTAGTCTGTGCCCATCAGCTTGTGCCACAAAGAGTTCATACGACCAGTATGAGAAAGTTACTCCATGCATGCTTCACACGAGGTGCATGCCAAACACGTGATACCTTTTTGAGTCAATTCCATGAATGATTATGCCCTCAACCAACGTCCACTGTATGCATAAAGCATACAGCACAAAGACGCCTAATTCGACGTTGAAGGTTAGCCGGTGAAAAACGTTAGCAGTAGAGACGGCATTGTGGCTGATTTTAGAATCGGATCTAAACTTCCAAGGATAAAGAGTGCCGTTATGCTGTAAAATCCAACGGTTAAACTGGATTCTATCAAGCTTCATCTTTTTGCTTTTGATGACGCAGTAGCGGTGCTGCCGATGTCGGGAGCAGGTCTTCCAGGACATCAAAGTGTCGTGGTCAGTGGGACATTGAAGAAAGCAATAATTTTACTCACTTCAACGGGTGGTTACCAGTGCAGTGTAACGACGACTAATTTCATTTGCTTTATTTACTGCGGTGTCTGTTGACAGTCCCACTGGCCATGTGGAGCTGGTGAGCAATCTAGTAAATTAAACCGAGTACACAAATCTAAATAATTCGGTTGCTGCTTTGACCTTATACTAAATAATGGAATTGATTGTGAATTCTGAATAAGAGAAATTAATTGTGGACGTACTGACTGAGTGGGATACACAGGGATCGTAGGGTTAGTTTGAACATCGTTTGTAAGCTGTGTACGCTGGCGTAACAAACTGTGCAACTTGGTTTCGTAAGAACCATATTTGAGAGTAATTAAATTGGCCAATCCGCTCCCATTCAGTATTCATAGTTTATTACGTGTAAGCTCACAACAACTACCCAATTGCGAACGAAACTTGAAAAAACAGATGCGGGGGGGGCTAGAAAGTCCAAGCCTTATAGCAATTTAACATGTACGCATTCCAATTGAGTGGATGAGTAAAATACTACTTATTCGCACGCATGTTGTAGCGAATTTCAAATTCAATTGTAATATGTGTCTTATTTGCTTGGAATAATTATAGCAAATCAAAATAAGGGGTTATGGCAGCTGTAACCTGCCATAACAAATTTAAACTTTAATTAATTTAATTAACTTTTTTACAAAATTCTTCCAAGTAGTTTCATACTGACAACGAAACCGATGGTGTATCTATATTCCTGCGTTACGTGAAAAGCAATCCCCGATGTACAAGTACATTCATGCTATTGATAAGTCAAAATTTCAGATCTGCCTAGCCGGGGAATGGATCCAGTAAAAGCAGGCTTCTTGCCAGAATAGGGTTTTGCTCGCACCCCGGTCATAGTATACTCATTCTGTCCCATCCTTGTTGGCCTCTTTCTGTGGCACGGCGACGACAAGCAGTTCGCATTCTCTCTGTTGCTCATGCAAATGCAGGAAAGTTGGACCATCAAGTGTGTGGCTGCAGCTGTTGAGTTCCATTTCACTCATTTCCTCGTTGCAATGGCACATTTTGTAGCATTCCACTGTGTAACTTTCGTCCGTGCGGTCCAAACGGCTCTGAATCATTTCTTAAAGGGCTTAAAGCAAGTCATGTCCAATTTTTACGAGAATATTATCCAGTTAGCAAATTACTATAGGAACAAGGACGCTTCTGAATGGACGGGTAGAACGGCGCAGGATAGCTTTGCCTTGGCCAGGAAGGTGCATTTTGCGCTGGTCATCTTTGCTCACAAGTTGCTGAACCTGTGTGGCGGGATCGTTGGGCTTTATTTCCTCTTGAGACTTACACTGCTCCAGCCCGTAGTCTCCATGCTGTTCTTTGTTCTTGCATTTGACTCCATAACATTCTATTCGGTCATGTGGGGCAATGCATCACTGATTCCGTTCATGATGAAGGAGCTGGAGGATGAATTAGGCGTGGTTACGGCGGTGGGTAGATCAGTTCGTGATCTTCACTACTGGAAGCGCATGTCGAGGTCGGTCCCATGCGTTGGGGTGAGCGTGGGTGGGTAGGTATAGTTTGGAGCGGGATTCTAGTTGATATTCATGGACTTTGTCGTTAAAAACACGGTATCCTTGTTAATGGCATTTTGCGGATCAAGTTAGAAACATCTCAAGAAAGAAATGTTTTGGATCCGCGCCTACTGCTCGCCAGTGCGATATCGTATGCATTATTGCTGGTTTTGACACTGTTCGCACATTTCATTACTAAGTTGGTTCACAGCAATCAGCAGAGTAGGCAGTGCCACAAATAAATTGCACTTAAAAAGGAGTTCAACTACCACGCAAATCGTGCTTAGGAGCATGCCATAAGCAAAAATGATGAACGCTTCGTGGACAATGCTATCTGAGAAGTCAATGCTAGGCTGTAACCCCCAAGCACCCTCTGAATTAGGTACGTCCTCACTGCTGGCTTGGTTCCGAATAACCTCTACTACTCGTTGATCTCCAGTGCGCCTAAGAAATGCACCGACGTGCCCACCCGCATTCATTCTCTCAAGTGACTCTATCAGCATCAGGTTCTTCTCAAGATTTAGTCTCGTAAAGTCCGGAGATTGTATGAAGCTTTCCATGCCAACGACAGCATTCCAGCCCATCATTTTTTAAACGCTTGCCATCAACCTCAAGTTATCCTCATTCACTACTAGCACTTTTTGCTTGCTGGCATTCATCTCCAACAGTTGCAATGTTAGATTGGGGTCATGTTGGTGAAAGGGTGCAGCCTGAATGTTTTTACCAAGAATAACCTCCTAGCGCATCAACTCCCACTGTCTAGCCTTCTTTCTTGAAGATCCTGAGCCAGGAAACCAAAGTCAGGTACCAAGGTTCTGAAATAAGTTGGATCAAATGCCAAGAACCTAAAATTCTGTTGCAGCATGTCATCAAAGGACAGCTCAGCTGAGTAAATGTCCGGTACGATGGTGTTCACGTCGTTATGTTGAACGTTTCGATGGGCTATAGTTATACTAATAGTAACGTTATGCCAAACAGTGATAATTAAGGTTTTGTACTACAGCGGTAATTTTACATAGCGGTGTGTTTTTTACTGTCCTGGCAGAACCTGTGTTATTTTAGGACCTAAAATCCTGGATATAACTTATGGATATAACTGGATATAATATCTATATATCTATATCCTGGATATAACTGGACAAAACTATTTTTTGCGATAATTTTATATAACGGTGCAAATTTCCATGCCTAAGGACCAAATCCATGATTTGGACGAATTTCAGACAATCGTCTGGGGCGAATTGAAGCTATTATTCTACAACATGAAGAACATCCTTTACCTTCTACAACAGCACGGGTGCAGCTGGATTTGCTCGAATCTGTTGGCACGGATTTTCAAGCTTTGGAAGAAGAAACGCTTATCCGTGTGAATCAAACAGATTACGAAATTCAGCAGCAAGAATTCGCGGAAATTATGCAACGCTTTACTGCCGCAAAGGTTACACTGCTCACTCTAGCACAACGTCTACAACATCTACGACAGCGACAACAACTACCACAAGCGCAGGCACAGCCTGGTGATAACAACAACAACATCAACAACATGGAGCAATGAATCGTGGAGGTCAAACTGCCTACTCTACCTTTGCCCACTTTTTCTGGAAATATTTTGGACTGGCCATCCTTTTATGATCGTTTCATGGCTGCTTTTCTATATTTGGTATATATTCTATACAATTGGCGCGAATCTTTGTTCCTTTGTTCGCTAACTCCTCCTAAACGGTTTGACGCAGAGCGATGTGTAGCATATCATTTGGAAGCCCATTAAATTTTCTCGCGCGTGGGGCATGTCTCGATATGACTCGAGGTCATTCAGGGGTCACCAATCTAGGTCAAAGCCTTAAAATTTCTGTCATGTGGTATGCAATAGTCATACCAGGGCAATTGACACATCAAACGATTCGCCTGTCCATTTCGTACAAGAATGCGTGACTACTTTTGGGATGATATTATCCATGTTGGCAACAGTGACGAAAAAGTGTCCAGTAGGAGCCCAATTCGGTCCATATGCTAAATCATGTCGTGTAGCACATCATTGGAACCAGAATTTTGTGGGCTACAACGTTTTAAGACCAAAACTTGACTGAAATTGCCACAATGGTCAACAGTGACGACTCTTGGTGCCAAAGTTGCCCACTTTTAGGCACAACGTTAAAGTATAAAACAGAGGGAATTGGATTGTTCGCCGGTACGGATGACAGTTAGTTTCACGAAGGAAAAGCTTTGTTATGACTTCCTGTTTCCTGAAATTGTTACTGTTGACGACAGTGACGAATGACCATGCCCCGCAGGCCCGATTGAGTGTTATTTACTGAACCCTGCCGTGTGACATATCGTTCGAATTAGAATCCATATGGCCACAAAGTACAACGCTGCAAGCTGCTATAACTGGCTTTTGAATGGTGAACCTCACATGTGTACAGTAGACGTTCGGACTGCGGCCCAAAATGCCGCCGTCCGCCATGTTCCATTTTAATGGAACATGGCTGGTTCAAAGGTCATTCAGGGGTCATCATTCCGGGTCAAAGTGCTGTCATATGGTAGACAAAATTCACACATGGGCGTGTAGCACATCAAAACATTTGACACTCTATTTTTTTAAAGAATTGGTGACCATTGTTTGACTCACGTCGCCGATGCTGGCGACAGTGACGAAAAACATGGCCCAATCAGGCACAAATCGGCACATTTGCTAAAGCATGTCGTGTAGCACATCATTGGAGTCAGAATTTTGTTAGCTACAATATTTCAAGATTGAAACTTGACAGACATTGTCACTACTGTGGTCAACAATGACGACCCGTGGTACAAAAGGTTTTTAGGAGTTAAGCTGGAACCAGTCGTCCTGGATAAACGAATGGAAATTAAGTCGTTGACATGCAGATGTGCTTATGTGCTAGAGAACTCATAAGGTTCAGTGTTTTTTCAAGCCATACCTGCAGACAATTACACGTCATAGCTTCGAATTTGGAGTTACCTCCTGTATTTGACCTATGACCCGTAATTTTTTTATGTAAATACAGGGTGCGTCAAAAGTTCTGTTACATGAGGTTTTGAATTTTTAATGAGTGCCAAAATATGTAAAAAAATATGTGAATATGTTTTTCAGTTCTTCACTTAAATTTCAAGTTCAAATGCATGTTTAGGTGCTCGAGTCTCCAATTGCTGTTCAGTCTCACTTAATGGACACCACCAACTCCTATAAAGACAAAGCATGGAATTATAATCGGAATTGCAGTTCATATCGGAAAAAAATTCATATTGTTTAGTCATCGATATTCGACTTCAAACCATTGGAAAACAGCAGAAACAATTTATATTTGAATTGGGTAGTCGTGTCGTTGGTGATCCGAGCTCGGCCGGTGATCCAAGCGATGGAATTCAGGTGTGCTACTGGTGATCCCAGCCAGGACGGTGATCCATGCAAATGAATTCAGGTGTGTCATTGGTGATCCAAGTATGAACTTTATGTGAGTTTGCTACTTTGGTTATGTTTGCAAAATATAGCTACTTTACCTTATTTCTACGATATTATTTGAATTAAAAACAAAAACGCAAGCAGTTGAAAACAAAATCTTCGAAATTCAGTCATAGGATACGAAAGCCGTCTTCATATCACGAAAAAATGCTTCCCACAGGCATTCGTTGTTGACCCCACGCCACCATTCTGCCACTAATTTGTCCTGCAGTAGACTGGTAGCGCCGTAAGTTCTTATCCCGTACCGGGATTTCACAATTCTCCACAGACTTTCGATTGTCTGTGTATGGACCCCTGTGACCGGGTCGACGAAGTTCTTTTTGTGGATCACCGTCTCGTGAACATAACCCGCTCGTTCCAATCCTATGTAGGCCCGCCATTCGTCGCTGTGGATTGTTGTTCCAGGAAGAACTTCCTCCTGTATTATTGGCCACAGGGTTTTCTTGTCTCTCTTGTCCACCTGCAAAGTAAATTCAGATTGAGTACTTAGGTTCATTTAAGAATAAAAATGCAAAACAGCAGATAACTCACTTTGAACATTCGTAGGTCCCTAGTTCCATCGCTTATCTTCCATACAAGCCCAAAGACCCACTGCCCGCTCACTCGATTTCCATAGTTTCGCTTGGCGGAAGAGTAAATGTCAATGTTTTCCTCCTCATCATCATCAGACTGGTCGTGGTTGTTGCTGTAGTTGTCGTCGTCGTCCTCATCATCATCATGGTCAGATGCACCGTCAACGCGAGGCCGTTTGTCGGATCTCAGCCTCCTTCCTTTTTAGGACCCCCGATGGGTCCTTATAGGATCGTCCATGTGTCACGAATTTCCTGTGCAGGACATCCCCTCCTTTACCTTTGCTGGTTTTGGCCTTAAAAGGACCGCCTTCGATTGTAGTTGTGCGTCGAAAATTTTTTACCATATGGCTGCAACACGTTCCCGTGGCAGCTCGTTGAACCAAATTTAGCGTCTGCTAGAATTTACTAAGACCGTTAGGTGTGGTATTTTTTTTGCTAAGTACTTCTGAACGGAAAGTCGTACAAACATGACATCCACATCATCTGAAAGCTCTTAAAACGCGCTTCATTTTGGTGTATTCCAAAGTTCATTTTCGACCGTGGTAACCGTAGAAACTTTAGGGAAACGTAAACCGCCGCAGAATAGCATTTGCTATTCAAGTATTGTGAAC
>JAQFYD010001648.1:0-11538 GCA_034694225.1 Bourletiella hortensis
AAGTGGTCGACGTGTACTGGCTTAACCGTTCCACTCTCATTCGGCCATCGAGGGTCCATCATACCCTGAGTTCAACTACGTCGGTATAAATACATGCGTAGCATAGATTTTTTAAGCCAATTTCTTGTCCAGAGGGTATCATAGGGTAGACCTTGTCCAATCTTCATGTGTTTGGTACCAAAAGATGCGCCGCAGCCTGAAGGTGGTAATGAAGCTCATTCAAGCCAATTGGTTGAACTGTAAGGTATCTATGGCAAATAAACCGTGATTTATCATAAATCATATTACGACATAAATCATTTATGTCGTAATAATGACGTATTAGCCCTTGTACGGGTATTTTCTCTAACTTAATGGCATCCAATCGGCATGTTTGGGGCATAAAATTGTGAAAACTACCCAGTACATGCAAACAAGGCTCATTTGCAAGCATCGGGTCCCTAGATCGGTAGCTATGACAACTTAATCGTGCTTTTCGTTACAATTCTCATGCATTTGCCTTTGTCCAGCTATTTTCTCTAACTGGAGGGCATCCAGTCGGCATGTACAGGAAACCAAATTGTGCATCGTATCCAGGACATGTAAACAAGGCTCAGTAGTAAGCATGGGTTTCCTAGAACGGTAGCTATGGCAAATTAACCGTTCTCCTTGTGGCCATTGTAATGTAATTGCCCTTGCCGGAGCATTTTATTCATGTTAATGACATTCAATCGTCATGTATGGGACATAAAAACGTGCACCGAATCCCTGAAAGGCAGATGTGTGAGTATCGGACTCTTGGGTACCGTTACGCACATTACAAAGTCTCTGTCCTCTCCAGCAACGTTATGGCGAGCCTCCACATTTTGTACTGCCGGAGGCATGTGCACACAAAATGGACGCCTCGGCGTAGATTGTTTGCTTCTTGTCTGTGCGAAAATTGGTGGCGAATTCTGGTGCTAAAGGTGAGGCCCTCCAACAATTCCCATGCGGAAGACGAACAACGGGCACTGCGCCTTCAAAACTCTCGACGCGCTATCCACTTTGTTAATATTGCGTAGTTTGAATGAAAATTAATTAAATCTGGCGATCAATATGGTTTGGTACTCACTATAAACAATTAGAAGTATTAAAGTAAATGTAAATGTACGTATTGGGGTACAATCCGTCCCTAAAATTCCTCACAAATAATACAAAAATTTGCGAACACTGACATCTGTATGTACATGTAGTGTACATACTCCGGCTCCGCTACTTCAATTTAGCCTTCAATATCAGCATCACAAGGACCGAGGTCTGCAGCGTGGGAATAAGGATACGTACTACAGTTTCTGGTGTATTTGTACATATAAATATGATGACATAGGGTAAAACGTGCTGCTGACGGGGCTTGCTTTAACGTATCGTGTCATCATTGTAACGTATTGTCAATGTGGATCTTAGTAAGGCATAGATTAAGGAACACGAAGCATCCTGACTCATCATGCTGCCTCTGCAGCTATCATTTTGAAGTATATGCTAAATAAGCAAACCAGTTGCTTGTTTTCAGCATTTACGACTTAACCGGGTCCTGAAACTTCGTTCTTATGTACACAAGATGTTACTGGCGAGCAGAAACAGTATACATGCGAATTTTCTAACTGCCACCTGTTCCAAGCCCTGCATTATTGCAAGAAGATTGACAAGTGAATATATCATAATATAGCATATTCACTTTACCATGCTCATGCTACTGACGGAGTAAGTGTGACAACCGAAGCCAGTGGCGGATCCAGGAAATCATAAAGGGGGTGCATGAACACGACTTTGAAAAACTATCGCTATTTGAAGTGCTGATTTTTATGCTGAAATATGTAGTTAAAACGCTTTTCCGATGCACAAACTGTGATCACAACAATAATTATACATTATGACAAAACATCGGCAATAAACACAGTCATAGGCGCAATCCTGGCTGTCACCTCACAGGGGACAAAATCGCTCAAGGGCGTAAAATAGTTCCCCTTTGCTGGCGTTTGAGTGCGTAAAAAATAGAAGATGCAAATATAACAGCGCAAAATTTCGGGGACTTTTGCACTTTTCGGCTGTTTTGATGCACTTAGAGGGGAAGGTACTCCTTTATAACAAATTTGGAGATATTCTGTAAGTTCAAGTTGGGGATAAACACGTTAATTGCCCACTGTAGGCCTGTTGCCGACGTTGTGTGTATAAATGTCAAAAAGTCGACACAAAAGACTTGCCGCTCATCATCAAAATATCTTAGACAGATCGACAGCTTCTGCTGCGTGCTCACGTCAGTAATGTCGCCCGTAAAATCGTGAAGAATTTAGATTTCTTAGCGATAGAGAGCGCTCAAAAATTTGGCACTGAATGTAACAACTAAGAGCCTCAATCGCATCATTTTGAATGGTCTGTATGTAGATTTTGCATTCTTGTTGGCCATCCGCAGATGTTCCTTCAAAACTGCACCCCCAAAATCCCTTATCCTTAGTATTGCTCTGCGGTGTTCACCTGAAGGGGAATCCTGCTGAGCTTCGTCGTTGGTCAGAACACCGTCACCACGGTGGCCTTTAAGGGGAATATTCCCTTAACTCATTATGGCGTTGTGCTGCCGCTTGCTGGTGGGGCAAGGGGCGCTTGCCCTTAGCCAACGGGGTGCAATTGATCCTTTTGCCCCACGTAAATCCACACCTGACCGCAGCTTGCCAGATCCGTGATGTCACCCGATAAGGAATATGATGTTACACATGCAATTCACTTCGGTCTTCACCAAGTTCATGAGGCTTTTGGTTAAAACTATCAGCACGTTGACCCGATATGACACTCTGCACTACTTATGAATGTCTCCAGATTACATGAAACAAACCATTTATTTCCCGTGTAAACACTTAACAAGCATGTTCTCAAGGCTCATGTTGCAGAAATTCTTAGAACAAACTCAATAAGGTTTCTAAGCATTGATAATAGCCCTCTCTGCACGTGGTGATGGGATATTCATACAATTGTGGCCGAACCACCTGCCTCAAGTGATTCAATGAAGAATTTCCAGTCTAAATTCCAAGTGAATAATTGAATATGATTCGCTGTAAACAACTTGGGCATCAGTATTGGAGTGTAACCTCTTCAAACAGTAATGCCACGTAGAATAGCCTGATCTACTCTTAGTTGTAATGGTTCGTGCAATAACCTAAATCAAGTTTACCTTTAACTTAATACTTGTAAGAATACGTGTGATTAGAGTTGAGACATTGGAACAGTTTCGATAGAAACTACTCAATACTGTTAGTCAAAACAATAAGTTCTAAAATTTCGATAGTATTGATGAAAAAATTTCGCTCAATATTCCGCCATTTGCCCGAACATGCTCATTACGGTCAGTGGAGTAAAAGTAGACCCTTCCACCTGAAAATACGGAGCTTAAAATGGACCAGGAGGGATCAATGGAGCTAAAGCGAGTTTGGGAATATTACGAGGTCATTGACCCAGGTCAGGCCAGATGCACGCTTTGCGCTCCCGACCCCATCACAAAAAAGCCAAGATAATTAAAACTACTAACGGGAGTACTACTGGTCTTCATACTCATTTAAAGCAGCACATGATGGTGGCCGCAAAGCGTTCACGGAAGCGCCAAGTAGCGGCGACACCATCAGGTATGGCGTAATAGCAGTTTTTTTGAATTTTTCCGTTGCATTCCACTGATCAGAGGTGATATCCATAATCAACTCAGGAATGAATATTTTCATCGTCTTTTTGTAGCGACCTACCAGTGTCCCAAAGAGCCTTCTTACAATGCACTTAAAGACAAGTCGCTCGACGCTCAACTAGCACGTTTGACAGCGAGAGATAGAATCAGATTTTATAAATTTTCGTGCAGTGAGGACATACGGGAAGGGATAACAGGTAGGCTCCGCGAGGTCGGGATAAATGTTGCAGTACCTGGCACACACACCTGCATACGAGACCACGTAATGCGGTTCTCGGAACAAATTAAAGCATTGATATCAAAGGTAGGTTTTAAACTCACAATTATGCACAGTATGTCAATGTAACTCATGCGTGAATTTCACTAAAGAGAAAGGGAGACTCTCACTGGCGTTTAAAAACATGAAATTGATGCGATAATCGGTATTTTCAGATAGCTGTTGATATGTTTCTGGTACTTTTTGCATAGACGGGGCAGTTAAGCAGGCCGCAAAATCATTTTTGTAGTACGTCACAATTATCATAGACATGAGCATCCAAAAGAATATGAATTGAAACATGGGAATAGATACAATAATAACAACTTGATCTTTGTTTTCAACAGACTCTGTCAGCAGCAGTGGCAGAGCAGGAGTGGCTAAGCATTGACACTGACGAGTGGACGAGCGTTTGCAGACGTCGATACCTCAACATCAGTGTTTTTGCTAAACAAAGCACGTTTTGGAATCTTGGATTAGTTCGGATAACAGGATCCGCAACTTCTGAACGTCTTCTTGATTTACTTGATCAGCGCTTGAAAGAATTGTGGATTGAGTTAAAGAAACATGTTGTAGCAATAACCACAGACGGTGCCCCTGTAGCCAAGAAACTTGCCTCAATAGCTGAAACCCTTCGTCAGTTATGCCTTGCGCATGGCATTCATCTTGCCGTTTGCGACGTGCTGTACGAACGAAAGGACACAACTGATCAGGAAGCCTATTCGGAGCTTTCTGATAGTGACACAGAGGACGAAAGTGAAGATGACGCATATGATGCTGGAGACAAGTCCGAGGTGCTAAATTTTCGGCCCCAAAACATATCGGCCATGGTTAAAATAGTCAGACGACTCGGTGTACTTTTTAAACAATCTACCATCTATAGAGAAAAACTTCAAAAATATGTACAAGATAAGTTTGGTAGCACATCAGTAGAGTTGAATTTATTGATAGATTGTAAGACGCGGTGCTCGAGCCTGTATTACATGCTGCAACGGTTTACGAGAATCGCTGATTGCGTTGAAAAAACGCTAATCGACTTTGGATCCAAGATTTCCATATCACCTTTCGCGAAAACCGTCCTAGGAGCTGTAGCAAAGGCTTTAGAGCATGTCATGATGACCGTTAGGGTTTTGTCGCAGCGAGACTGCAACTTATTAAAAGCACGAGCTGCACTTAAACTGATGCTTTTGCAAATATGGCGACAGAATAATAATTTCGCTCGTCGCTTGGTGCAGAAACTCCGTGAGAGAATTCTCGAAAGGTGGGAAATTTCAACAGGTGTGCTCTTTTACCTTAGACATGGTTCATTTCTAGATAGCTTTCCAAACTTTTCGGCCGCACTGAACATCACTGTACATGATTCTGATGTCGATTTTTTTGTCGATTACATTCAGGACGAGGAAGATATGACTGAGTTACAGGTGCTTGAAATTTTCGCAATACCATTTAAAAATGAAATTAAACGCTTCGTCATTGATCTCATTCAGCGCTTGTGTAGCCCTGTTACTCCAACAGCTATCACTGATGACCCCTTGTTTGTTACAACGACGCCCGTTCAAACGAACCATGCTCAGAGATCGTTTGAGGACGTGCTAGCTGAGGCAGTCAGGAAAGCTGACTTCGAGGAAGCTACAACACTGCCACAAGAGAATGCTCTCTCGAAAATCATTTCAAATGAAATGACAGTGTTCGAAAAGAGCAAAACACGTGGCATATACTTGGACAAAGTGTATAACATGCTTATAACCATAAAGCCACCAAGCGTTGAAAGTGAGCGAGCATTTAGTTCGTCCGGGCTTGTTTGCACAAAGATTCGCTCACGCATGAGCGACGAAACGCTTGACAAGTTGTGCTTCGATCTTTCTTCAGTAACCCAGCTGCTACTGATGTGCCCAATTAGCTTAAGTAGTTTGAGTTTAGTATAGCCCGTGAAAATTTGCTGACGTTAGACCTCATGATGATTCGTATATAGGTTGTTATAGGCTTCAGTATTTTAAATAAAAATTCATAGAAAACAAGATCTATTATTGGCAAAAGTCTTGATACTATTTCGGATATTATTGAAACGCAGCATTGAACTTTCGAAATTTTTGAATCCTCAACGCTACGTGTGATAGCCTAGATTAGCGGTGCATAAAATCCCGCTCTCAGCTTCACATATTCAGTCTCACTTCTCTATTCTCAGGAATAAAGTAGTCGGCTCATCATCACTCCTATTTGTAACTATACTGTGCATCTTTCCTCCTGCAACACTCACTCTTACCTAAACCTGTTATACCCCTTGACTATTTCCTACTCATTTCTTCATCATCATCATCTCAGCACAATCTAAAGTTACAAACTGGGGGGTCAACCGTTTGGATTCCGACCCAAATAATTGCTGCGACCGAAGATTTTAATAATTATTTCCCGTCGTCAAGGTCACCGGCCGGCACCTTGTCAACGTAATTTTTACAGCCCAGTATTTTTTCCGGCCCCGCGCTGCTTGGTGTATACAATTTGGGTGCACCATACTAAGCCGCAGCAACAAATTTCCCTGGTACGTGGTTTCATCCCAAGGCGTCATTGAGGTCTACTGGCCAGGCCCTCATTGACGACGTTCCAGACTGTTTCCAGACAATTCCCGTATGAATCGCCCTACACTTTGTGTAGGGATAAGGAGCTACCCAGCCCTACTACTGCAGAAGCCAACCGCTCTTGCTGCCGCATCCGCCGCTTCTTAAGCCCGTAACCAAAAGACCGCCAGTATGAAGGCGTCCAGTTCCGTTCCGTCAGACCTACCCAAGGGTTCCTCCTCCTCTTCAGGACTTGCCGCTCCGTCCCTGACAGAGGCTCAAGCTTCCCTAGCTACCTTAATTGACTCTGAATCAGCCTATCGTTACGGTGTCTATCAACCTACAACCACCGTAGCAACCACCACTTCCCCCGCAACCACCGATGCTGCATCCGTCTTCGCCTCCGTGTCATCCCGACTCCAGAGCGTGTTCAAATCAACTCCCTCGTTGGATCTCTTACCCACAGAGCCTTCCACGCACCAAATTTGGGGTGGTTACAATTTGGACTGCGACACCGAGGCACTTTGCTATCAGACCCCACCGGAGGGCCCTGCTTCCCCCACAGATTCAGACGATCCTGCAGACTTATTTCAGCGTGAAAACGTGAATCCCCAATCCTCTGAGGACGAAGACGAAGATTTATACGGCCCTACGCCCGGCACTTCTTCCATCCTGACCGAAACTACTCTACAGCTGTTGAAGGTAAATCCAGCTAAGCCACTGGGACAATTACTCCCCCCTGGTTCCGTACCTCAGTACGCCGCCCAGTTCACTTCTGGATCACCATCAGGCTCTGCGGTCTCAACAGTTTCCAGTTCTCCGACCCCTCGGCGTCTCCCTCCAATACGCAGAATGGCATCGTCCCTTATCCCCGGAAACCTCACATTCTATCATGAAGATGCCACCATTACGGATATGAACGAGTGGTTATCCCGTTTGACGCAGTGGCGTCACAGTTTGACTGGAATGAGCGGCAGCGCGTTAGAAACGTGGCCCTCTACTTGGATGGTGCTCTCAAACACTGGGCACGGAACCGCACCTTCAATTCTTGGGCTGATTGTGAGGGGGCACTGAAGGAAAAAGTCGAAGCCGTCCAAACGCCCGACATGATCAAAACCAAAATTTATAAGCGTAAGAAACTGCCTCACGAATCCTTTGAAGCTTATTATTATAGTATAATTGACTTGTGTAAGTCCGCTGGCATTACAAGTGAGGAGAAAACCATTAAGCACCTCCTCCGTGGCCTTAACCCTGAGTTGGCTACGCAAATTTTTCACCAGAAACCGACGAAACACGAGGAAGTAATGGAGTACCTACATGACCTCCATAAATTGACCGCCATCCTGGGTGGTTTTAATAAACTGAGCCTTTCGGCTGTGTCCGCTTTTGCTGCCCCATCGTCCCGTGACAACGTGCAAGATGAAATTAAACGCCTGAAACAGAAAATCAAGCGAACCATTGCGTCACACAACCTTAGTTGTAATTATTCGTGTAATAACCTAAATCAAGTTTACCTTTAACTTACTACTTGTAAGAATACGTGTGATAGCCTAGATTAGCGGTGTATAAAATCCCGCTCTCAGCTTCACACAGTCAGTCTCACTTCTCTATTCTAAGGATTAAAGTAGTCGGCTCATCATCACTCCTTATTTGTAACTACACTGTGCATCTATCCTCCTGCAACACTCACTCTTACATAAACCTGTTCTACCCCTTGACTATTTCCTACACATTTCATCATTATCATCATCTCAGCACAATCTAAAGTTACAGGAGCAAAATAGTTTGATTGCTCTCTACTTGAACTAGTTCATGTTTGCAAGAAAACACAACGATGCCTTCTTCTCTCAAGTTTCTGCGACTCCAGAGTTGAGTAGATCAGGATTTCTTCTCATTACTCATTGGCAGTAACTCGAGTTGTGCGACGTATCCCTTCGGCAACTTCCTCCGGGGGCGGCAATACTGGCTGGAAAATGGCTGTACGGGGCTCGACACCTTCGACGTTGGACATGATGGACTGTGTTGGCTCAGGTAAGATAGAAAATAACAGAAAATTAGAATAGGCAAAAGGCTGGTAATAAATCGGACGTTATCACCTTAATGGTTCCCAATAATTTACCCAGGCGGGAACCTTCCTGCAGTATGCGTGTGTTCAATAAGAACGGCGAAGAAGGACCAATGCAATGTTGATGGCTGGCTTTTCAACGAATGGGCAGCCCAAGGCTAGGGCAGGCAGGATCCAAGGATCGGCAAAGGATGAGGAAAAGGACCGGCGGCTGACTTTTAGATAAGTCTTTTTTAACCATTTATTCACAATAACAATTGCTAAACACAGGTAAATCAATTAAACAATTAGGCAACAATTGATACTTTGTGGCTACTCTTGTTCTCAACAGGTGAGAGGCTCAAGACAGACTGGCCGGGAAATTAGCTAGAAAGGAGGAACGGGAATGTTTGGGATCAACGAGGGTTGGAACTCAGTAACTGTGGCAACACATCCAGACTCCTGTTGAGCCCCAAGACTTGAATTTCGAGCTAGGACGAACTACAACTGCACAAGACCATGATGGTAATAAATTTAGTAAAAAGGCTGGAATTCAGCGCCAATTAATTATGAAGTCAAGTCAACAAGAAGTTGAAATAGAAGAAGCAAGAAATTCTCAATATGAGGATTGTAAATAACCAGAAAATGAAGAATTTATTGAAGTTAAATACTTACCGCTAGTTATGAATGAGGCCCATCGTCTGCATAATGCTTTCGCAATGGACGAAGATCAGGAACATTCACTTTCTAGTAGTAATGAATATTTGCATCAGCAATCGGCAACTACAGTTGAATCAACCCAAGCTTTCGTGTCAGCGGAAAGATCCGTTCTTGAAGGGAAAAACCTGGAAACACTTGAGAGCAAAGTTGCAGAAAACACAAGTAGCAGATCTGAAAATCAGAGCAATATTTTTAGTCAAGCAGAAGCAAAGGTAGAAAACCGAACAGGTTATCAATTGAAGGACTTACCATTGGATGTCAATGAGGCCCACCAAACAGGAGACGCTCAAGAAAATTATGCATTTCCAACTGCGGTTCAAGAGGACCATTCTCCATCCAAGAGCGATCAATCAACCAGGGGTCAGCTTAAAGCTAGACCTGATAACACTCAAGCCTTCGTGTCAGCACAGGGCTCTGGACCGAAAAAGAGAAACAGGACATCACAAGAAAATCTTCGAGATGAGACATTTCAAGAGACTAAGAAGAAGTGCAAGATGAAATTGACACATACATCAGTTCTTAAAAATAATAATCCTGCGAATGATAATAGTGCAGTGGAAACTATTAAGCTAACTACTAGTGAAGAAGTTGTACAATTACCTGTAGTAATCGAGAAATCTATTATTGTTCAACCAACTAATGTTGAAATTTCTAGTGTTCCAGTTGGTTTCCAAGGATCTGGACAGAAGAGGTACGAGGTGGCTCCAATTCCAATTGCTTCCAAGTCGACGTTCGCAAAAAGAAGCCGTTACGTCGCGACGAAGGTTCGTGCCACTATTGAGAAGGGAGACTTTCCCTCCACCCAGCAGCAAACCGAGGGTCCATCTGAAGACCTGGTGGATTCGATATGTAGCTCAAGAAACCCCTAATAAGGTTGTCTGTAGTGTTTCTGTAATTTCTGACGATGAGAAACAGTACGTTTTTCCCCGTTTTCGAACGGTTTTTAGGAGGCGAGCCTGTGAGCCTCCTATTGTGAAGGCGGTGATGTCCACGGGTTTTTCAACTGCCGCAAACGCAAATACTTATGGATGCTGTTGTGTATGGTATCAAAATGGATGTAAATGGTGTCGTTTTCCGCAAACTAATTTTGGTAACAATCGGGCCATGTACGGAGGAGTATTTGTCAAAAACGGACCATTTTTGGCCTCTTTTTGAAGCCCGATTTTTGTCCAGAAGGTTTCATAGGGTAAACCTTGCCCAATTTTGGTGTATAAGGTACTAAAAGATGCGGCATAACCTGAAGGTGGTAATGAAGCTCACTGAAGCCAATTGGTTGAACGTTAGGGTAGCCATGGTAAATAAACTGTGATTTATGGCGTAATTTTCACGTATTTGTCCTTGTCCGGATGTTTTCTCTAATTTAATGGCATCCTATCGGCATGTGTGGTGCATCAAAACTTGCAGCCCATCCAACACATGCAAATAAGGCGTAGTTGTAGGCATGGGTCCCCTAATTGGTAGCTATGGCAAAGTAGTCGTGCTATTTGTTGCAATTTTCATGTTTTGTCCTTGTCCGGGTATTGTCTCTAACTCAATGGCATCCAATAGACAATTTCGGGGCACCAAAACGCAATTTTAATGTAATTGCCCTTGCCCGAGAATGTTAGTGGTATTCAGTCATCATATAAGGGGCAATAAAATGTATACCGAAACCCTGAAGCAAGGCAAACTTTCGGGCTTCGGTATCTACGGCACCAATACGCTCATTACAAAATCTCTTTCTTCTCTGGAAACGCTATGGCGAGCCTCCACATTTTGTACTGCCGGAGGCATGTGTAACTAAAATGGACGCCTCGGCGTAGATTTTTCTTACTGGAATTTAATTCACTTTCGGTAACGCATTTGAATTGCAATTATACTTTGATGTCAAAGAAAGACGTTACACTAGAGTTACGATAATTATCATTTGGAATTTAATTTCGTATTCCAGTTGTATTAAATTTTGGGGGAAGATTTGTTTTGAAGAAAATTTAAATTTACGGATTACGTTTTCTGATGAAGGCAACAACACTGTGTTGTTACTCTAGTGTAAGAGTGCCAGCCCTATAGATCAGCATAGGGTACATAGTCGTACTCTATGGCTATGGAAAAAACTAGAGTAAAATAACTTTGGATTAAGCCATGTATGAAGATTTAAATTTAGTAGATCAATAGAGTAAAATAAGCTCTCTCTAAAGATGCATCACATGATATTACTAATTCGACTTTTTAGGACCCTCGATGGGTCCTTATAGGATCGTCCAGGTGTCACGAATTTCTTGTGCAGGGCATCACAAACTAA
>JAQFYD010001649.1:0-11536 GCA_034694225.1 Bourletiella hortensis
CGTTTGCGGCAGTTGAAAAACCCCTGGACATCACCGTCTTCACAATAGGAGGCTCACAGGCTCGCCTCCTAAAAACACATATTTTTATTGGTTAGCCGCAGCGCCCCGAGGCTCAGCGACTGGACCATTTAGGGGCCCAGGATGCTGCTACAGAAATTTTATTTTACATATTTGCACATATTTGGCCACCTTAGCAAATATAAATATTTGTGCACATATTTCGGGGATCCGGCACATATTTTGGGGATCCGGCACATATTCGGCACATATTTCCACGGTTTTTACAAATTTATTCAATTTTGGCATTTTTCCAACATTTTGCCATACTCGGACAGCCTGGCTGTCTCATTCACTTTGGATGGGTTGCACTTGACTCATTGCTAGTTCAAATTTGGTAAGTTCGCTAAAATAGGTACAAACACAGCTATCAGTGGGTGACAAGATCCGTGATAGTTATGTACGCCTGTCGTCCTGATTCAGATGGGCACAGAAGGAATACTGAACTCATAAAGTCTAAGCTTTATCGAGCGCACGGGTAATAGCTTGCCGATACCGAATGCTTTTCGACATTTGTGGTACAAGCATTTTAGACTTTGCTTCAGGGGCAAAATATACTGGGGGTTCTACCTAGCTTGAGCTACATTAGAAGTGTGCCTGCGCCTGCATAGGAGCATGTTAACAGTAGCCCTGAAACAACCTACGTGACCATAGCCAGCCGCATCAAAGACACTGGTACTCTTGTATGGATACATACCGGGATTCCACGCCCTAATTCTAAACAGGATTGTCTTTGATGATTGCCCTAGGAGTTTCAAGTCGTGTTCGGCTTGTGTAGTTACATGGCGCTTGCCCGGAGGCAGTTTCTGCTGTCCTGGGTTTGAAGTGTAAACCGAAAGCATAACTGAGGTAAGCGACCATGGTTGAAGTGGAAAATGCGCACGAATGCATCATTTGTGGCCGAAGTCATTGTTTCAGCGAGGTGTTTCATTTGCATTAGGTCCAGATGAAGGTAAACCTCGGACTGAGTCTTTCAAAATTGCGCCCAAACCCACAATTTTGAAAGAAAAAGTCGAAAAATAGTTCACATATTTTTTACATATTTTAGCGATTTATGACAAATATTTACATACATATTTTGGGACTTTCTCGTAAATACATATCCTCGCTCTGCAGATAAGTCAGGCCCGTCATTGTTGTGGTATTCGGGACGGCTAAAAAGATCCCGAGAGGGTGAACAAGAGTGGCATGGCCCTGAATAGTAACACCAAAGTACTGTGTGAGGAGCTCGTGAGAAGCTGAGCCCGTTACTTTGGCTTACATTGCCGTACAAATTTGAAGTGATTAAAAGAAGAGGAGCAAAAACTAGCGCTCAGAATGAATTAGCGAAACATAAATTAACACAGTAGCAGCTAGTTTAGGCCCATTTGGTGTCTTCCATGCAGTGGATGTGTTGTTATTCCTGCTCACATATATCCCGACACTCCCTGCCACTTTGTTAGCACTTTATCAGGCCCAATGTTTATTCATAAATTGAAATTGCATCACTTGCATCTTTAACAGGCGATTCCAATGATCACTCAATATTCTATGTCGAAACGGCACTGATTTGAAGACAAGAAGTTTTGTCGTTTTATACAATGTGATGCCACTTAAAACTCTGTTTGTGATGGAATACAAGAAGAATGCGATAGGGTTTAATAAATATTGTGGCAGTAATCCTGGTCAGCTAGGGTCCCCTGGGGAACACAAATCATGTTTCTGTGAATCGCTCAGCATCAGCGCAGTGGCATGTAGGTGGAACATGAAGCTGCATTATCGGTAATGGTTGCCTTCTGCAATAAGTGCTCTTATTGGACTGAGCCACTTCGACAAAGAGCACAGTCAATACAATTGGATACGTCTCACTGCTGAATAGTATACGTACTACACTTGTACTTGTTAGTATCGTGGCTAAGGAAAATACAGTAGCTTGATAACATGATCAAAGCCGCAACTCAGGTAGTTTCACTTTGGCATTTGAGAAAAATGCGCAAGCTTCGGTGGTTTCCTCTTGTTCAGGTTAAGCGGTCTAGTTAAGTGATAATTCTTCAGTTCACCAATTTTAAGTTCAGTGCTATTAGCACATAGCATGAGTGTTGCTCACCAGAGTTTAAGTTAAAATCCTTTTCATCAAAAAATAATTCTTTCTAAAAAAGGAAAGAAATAAAAAGTTGTTTAATTTTATTCAAACAATAGGCATCTCCACGGGGTAGCGTTCCGGGTTTCGAGCGTTATCCAGCATTTGCTTGATTAATTTAGGTCTGCAAAACGACGAGTGTACCTTAATTACTAGTTCATGGCTATGCCGACGCGTCTGCAAATTATCAAGTCAATCGCAGAAGGATGACTTTTGAAAATGGAGTTACAGGTTTGCCATGCTTTCCTTGTGGGAGAAAAATACTTCCGCCCTTCACTACACTTAGTAGCGTACACTAATTGCTCAAAAACCTGAAGGCCAAATATTTTGCAAAAATTAGGGACGATAGGCTTGACTGTAACCAAATTGGCTTCAGAATTGGTTTATTGGCTCAAAATTTAAGGCCGAAAGAAGAACATTCATGGGTTCATAAACGCTATGGAGGAGATAGTTATAGAAAATGTCATTGCTCAGGGCACAACCCCCAATAACACTGCAATGGTCAGAACATACCGAACATACTGGTCACGATCCTGCACAGCGGTATAACGTGATCCTTTGCATCGCATCCTCTGTTCAATTTTTCACCGCCACCGAGTATTCCGATAGAACGTGCCATTTCATGTGCCATGAATTTTGCTGTGGAAATGCTTGTTCATTCAATCCAAGAAAGGCACGCCGCCTTAAACGCACTGCGCTGCGGAAGCCGATTCCTTTCTTGAGAAGAAAAGGAACTTGATCATAACAAGAAACGGAATGCAACAGATAAACGTACAAAAATCTACTGTAGTCACCAGTTGGAAATTGGGATATGCCTTCACTTAGGTCCACTCCAGTAAGAAGCATCAAGTGGTCCCGTGCAGTAATTTCTGAAGCGTGAGCGCAAGTATAATGCAAGAAGGGATGCACAAATCCAGTGGCATTTAGAATCTCTCTTTTTTATCCTGGTCAATTCAAATATACTGCCTATAACATGGAAGGCTTTTGATATAAAAGAGACATCTAGAAAGACTGGGAAAATGTCAATGATCATTTTGCTGCAATTATAGGTTCTTCACATAGCATTTAATCATTTTAACCATCGTAGTTACGTAGTTCTCAAGAGCATGTGCAGATGCTGCACTTGGCTTCGTCTCCAGCACTTGTCTGCATTATTCGTATTCGTGCATTTTGGAGCCGGGCAGTTTTGTTTTTGCTTCCATTTGAATATTTCCTGTCCAGTTAATGCAATTGAGCTTGGCAAGATTGCGTTCTCATTTGTATCTATGATGCTGTGACACTGGAATAAGTTTTTATAATCATACGTAAAACGCGTAGTCCGCCTTTCATCAGCATTCAAGTAGATTTCAACTTATACAGTTTTAGTATAAGTAAAAATGTACTTTTGACGAGATACATCTGCAATTAAAAAGTGAAGCGGGGTTTCTAATCAGCTGTTTAGGACCATCGATGGGTCCTGATAGGGTCATCCAGGTGTCACGAAGTTCCTCTAAGCGCCTACTAACATCACTCACTAAACCTTATGCGTATTCACTCATTGGTGCTTAAAATGACCGAATTGAAAAGCTTTCATGCATGACAAATTTTGGTGTACTTGCACCGGCGGTCTTGCCCGTGGTACCCCGTTGAACAAGAACTTAGAGACTAAGAATCCAGTGATAGACTTTAACATCACGTTCTACCACCCACAACTCGGTAACGCAAAGGCGCAGAAACATTACATCCAATTCAATTTTAAACTTGTAAAACTCGCTTCATTTTGATGTATACATTTGTGAGCATTTGCTAGCAGTTACCCACGTAACGTGATGAATCTGTCGCAGAATTGCCTCAAAGTTTCCAGAATTGTGTAGAGGACTTCGTATCAAAAAAGATAAAAGAGTGAGCTGATTCTTGGCATAAAATGGCCAAAATAGAGTAAAGTTGTGCGTGGAGCCTTTAAGAGGCCGGACGACGACATCTCGCACGGTAGGTATCAATATGGGGGTTACCAGCGTTCCATACGTAATGTTGCTGAGTAAATTTTTATGCGTTTCCACGATTACGCACCGATGCGCTGAAAAATGTTCACGAACCGTCACTGGGACTAACACCAGCAGACTGTGAACATTTCTGGGGAACATCAGCATTGGTTACCGTTTTTCCTACCGAAACGCTCACATTCTCGCCGATCGACATATTGCCCGATCATGATGACTATCGCTTCAAACTGACGGAAAGAATACGGCAATAACTTACGGCAATAACATACGCGCAATACCTTGAAACAAGTAAATGCACACAGAAAATTTAGGTATCATTGCGCTGCAATCAGTCCCCGTGGTAGCTCGTTTAACCACATTTGTCGAATTTAATCAGACCATTATGTTAGATATTTCGTCTCTCACAATTTGTAAACGGATGTGCATAATTACATGATGATGATACCATTCGACGGCTCGTAAAGAACGCGTCATTTTGGTGCATTCAAGGTTCCATATATTTTCACAGTGACCGCGAAAACATATGGTGAACCGACAATGCCACAGAGTAGAATTTGTGCTTCCAATATTGTGAACCGGACTTCATATCGAAAGCCGGTGACAAATGTACTCATTATGGGCACAAAATGAACGCCATTATGTGAAGATGTGCATAGGTACTTTTCCTCACGTTGCGGTTGATGCAACTCGGCTAACAGTGATTGACATGGGAATAAGGGCCCTCTTATATGTTATTTCGAATATAATATAATATACAATAATATAATATAATAATAAATGTAAATTCGAATTAAGTTTTTTTCTTCCCGCGCTTATCGACCGATGTTCCCCAAACTCTCCTAAAACCTTCACCAGGGTCCACACTAATGGCCTGTTGACATTACTGGGCGAAATGTACTTCGAGTACGGTTGTTTGCTACCAGAAATACTCGTATTTCCCACATTGTTAATAATTTGGGCTACCGTGAGTCATTATGTCCGCGATATTTCGTCCGATTTTGATATTAATGGTCTCACTCTGATCGGAAAAATACGACAAACACTTTTAAATACGTATGTGTGCATTACGCTTTGTTATTAATCAAAGTAACAAAATACCCTTTATGAGCAGCAGTCGTGCGAGAATTAACATTGTTCCGCTGCATATACTCTCTGTATGCACAGTGAGAGTTACACATGGGGTTATTACCTTGGAACAGAACTTCTCCCGATCCGTATGTAATGCGGCATGTAACACATAAAAAATTCATATTGACCCATCGAGGGTCCCACATACCGTAAGCTGAACTCGGTGGGTATACATAAATGCGTGGCATAGCTTTTTGTTAATAAATCTCCAATGACGGCAATGCTTTTGGGCTTACAGCACTGCTTCACGAATTTAAATTCGGATAACGGAAGTTAAGAAACCATCCTGACATTGACCGTTTTCGACGCCTGGCCACAACAATCCTTATGTCCAATTTCAGAACCGATACCCCATTCAGTATCTGCATCACAGCAACAAAAATAAAACCGAGTCAATGCGTGAGAGCAGAACAACAAAAAAGATCTATGCCGAGGCGTCCGCTTATGCATTTAAACGATCTGTGTATGCAGTTTTTAGGCAGACGTTCCCTCATAGTACATACGCTCTGCCTCTATCGCTCGTCCGCACTTTTTGTTGTCTTTGGCCCCCTGCATAAACGGATCATAAAACTGACATAAAATTTACGTCAACACCTCCGAATAGCGCAAGTGCTTCAGGACGTGTATTTAGAAATATAGAGACTTATTAGTTAGTCCCAAAAATTGATTGACAGTTTTGTGGCCGTTTGTAAGTATTGATTCTCAACTCAATTGAATGGCTGAATGAGACAACTCTTAACTGAGTCATCCGATATACCTGACAGTAAACCTAACATGATGTAATAATACTGACTCCTCTGCAAATGATACTCATGCACTTAAGTCTCCCATTTTTCAGGCAACAGCTGACATGATCAGTCTCTTTTGTAATGAATTGCATCATCTATTTATGTTTTTCCTTCCATATACCTGACATGCAAGATATTTTAAATCTTATTGAGAAGGTACGGCCAATTCCATAGAGTTGAAAAAGTAGGCGGCCCCAACGACGTCACTATGGCCGTCGTCTTATATGTATTTCCATGTAAAAACTATATCTTCGTTTTCCGATAATAACAGTAATCTATAGATAAATTTTACTATTACCAGTCTCACTAAAATGTTGGCCAACTATTCTTCTTCCACTTTCCTGAAAAAAACCACACCTACACGTTACTAAAAAGTCCTAAAAAACTATTTGAAGTGAACAACTTGAGTCGTCGCATCACATGTTGAACAAACGGAGAGGAATTCTCAAGTTTTTCTAATACTCCAGTGACGTCACGCACGGCCGCGGGAGATGATTAGGAGTCAACTCTATGACCGATTGGCCGTACCTTCTCAATAAGATTTAAAATAACTTGCCTGACATGCACAATCTTCCTCATAATGTCATAATGGATTGCGTCATCTACAAAATAAAGCATGCAAGTATTGCAACCTGGGGAAATACATTGTCCGTGGACTTGTGACTTAACCTGTGTAGTGCTCAATGACATACTGCTGAAATAACAAGTCGATAGTAAATATTCTCACCAAAGTATTTTGCCTGTTGCTACAGGGTTAGTTGGCAGTATAACTTGTCAAAGAAACGTCTGCCTCCGTTAGTTTGTCACGGACAGATTTTTTATGCTTTTACCCGCGGAGAAGGATTTGAATTGCTTGTTGCAGTAACGTTCAGGTGACGACTCCTTCAAGAAAGGCCGGCAAGCTGCGGGATTGCAAGTATACGGCCAACGGGTCCCTTTATTGTACCAGAACACACAAACATCGGCAGATTGGCGCCAAAGTGATCGCCTATTTACTATTCTGTGAAGAAAATTTAAAATTGTTTAAACTACTGTAAGCTACACCTGACTAACCATAGCAAAACATTGCGAGCCTCCCACCTTTGTCCAGCATTTACTGGAGAAGTTTAGTTTTGCACAACATGAAATTTTCCCAGATTGTTAAGAAAGCTGATACGAAAACATTAAAATTAAGTAAAAGTTTTCCCATGCTTTCCTTATGGGAGACAAATTCTGCCGCCCTTGACGACACGTAGTAACGGGCACTACAATTTCGGCCCAACATCGAATTGCTCGGAACACTGAAGGTATGATATTTGGCAAATATTCAGTGAGGTAGACTTTGACATCACCTTGACTTCCCAAAATCAGTGCATTGGCTAAAATGGAATGGCCAAAAGAAGGAAAAATGTTTGTGAGTAAGTGCATAAGAGGTTGTGTTTTTCAGGCAATTTCATGGCTCAGGGCGCAACCCCCAAAGATGGTGGAACAGGGAAACCGATTTTGCTCGGAAAGCGTTCTATACTATTTCAAACAGCTTGAAAACGTTCGTGGCCAGTGAGATCGGCACTTCTAATGATTCATGAAGAAGCGCGATTGTCACCCACGATGGTACTGAAGTTGGAAGACGTTTAGAAGCTTTTTAGGAGGCGAGCTTGCGAGCCCTCCTTATGTGATGGCGACTGATGCCACAAACCTCTTGGCAAGCTCAAAACACAACGGCTAGACCGACCCACTTGGCAAAGATATTTAAATTACCGGGCAATGACGGCCGTTATTTTGACGTACGGCACGGGCCCATCGGTTACTAACTGCGGTCGGTGGAGCAAATAAACCGGTCATTTGGGTGCATTTGCGTTATGTCACGCTTACCTTTCCCGCCACCTGGTCGCCGCATACATTATTCCAGCACAAACGACGGGACATCAACATGCCCGGGCAATGACGCCCGTCATTTTTAAGTACGGCTTGGCCTTATCGGACAGTAATTGCTGTCAGTTGAACCGCGAAACCGGTCATTTGGGGGCATTTGCGTGATGTCTCGCTTATCTTTCCCGACCTTGTAGCCACCCAAATTGTCCAAACTTGACCAACGAGACATCAAAATGACCGGGTTATGACGCTTGTCATTTTCACGAATGGCGTGTCCCGATCGGATAAAGTCTGGATGATCCTTGTGATGCACTCCAGTCGCATGGCTGCTGTTGCATAACTATCGAACGACCTTGTGACTTCAGGCGGATTCGTGCGGAATGGCAATTGGAATAATTCCTTTGGATTGGTGGTCCTTCTGACCGGAAATGACAATTGTGGATGTCAAGTTGGAGAGCAATATTAGTATTACGTAGCAATAATCATGGTTGGAACTTAACAGTACGGCAAAAGGTGTCCTCTTATTTATATTGAACGACACAGTTCAGTAGTAGGCAGTGTTGATCCTTGTAATTAACAATGTTGGGTTGGAACGGATGTTCCAGGTCAGGTCCCGGCGGGTTGAATCCCTTGGGTCTCGCTGCTCGGATGAGCACCAGGCGAAATGAACCGTCCTTCCTTGGGCGAATGAACGGAAACTTAAGGATTGGGCCGTGAGTCCTTGTGATTACACGGTAACTTTAGGATGATGAACGGCGTTCACTTGCTTGACCTTAGCTGAAGCGTAAATTCAACTAGAGTTCGTAGCACTTGGGTAAGTAAAATTTTCCTGCATCTAAAATCCCCTTTGTGGGATAATAGCAACTTTAACTTGGGGATTGGCACTGATTCAATACAGTGAGTTTACAATTATTATTGCACGGGTTGTAAGGCCGACAATAATACAGGACAAAGGAGAAGTGTGTGTGTGTGTATGGAATCGCACTACACTAGGATAGTAGCACTGGAATGTCTTATTTTTCATTGAAAAGTGTTCAGAGTTTTAATTACTGTCGTCTGTCGGAACACTTGAGTCAATCACTTGCACTTCACTTCACTCGCTGGTGAGGTCACCACTGACCTCACCCCCCGAGCCCCGGACGGGACCCGGGGAGAAATCCGGTTCGTCAGACCGTGTTTACGGCCTTGAACATTACTGCCGGTATATTAGCTAAGTAATTATTCTTTCCGCTAAATAAGGAGTTTGGACAGGAGTGGGGCACGTTGGTTACTTTAGTGAAAAATGCACAGTAAATAACTATGGAGAGGAAAAACAAAATCCAAATGAATTTATTCCAATTGCTATTCCGTACGAATCCGACTGAAGCCACAAGGGCGTTCCATAGTTATACTACATCAGCTGTAGGGTCGGAGAGCATCACAAGGATCATCTACCCCGTACTGTAGTGAATTCCCTGATAGTTGCGACTACGTGGAAGTACTTTAGTCAGTCATCCGCAAGTTAAACAAACTATTATTGATACTTTCCTGGCATTTTGTAAAATTCTCCATCCAACGAGCATACTTACCCTCCACTACCATTAAGAAGAGGATAAGACTACTTTTTACATCAATCAAGCAAGTAACCCTCACCATTGCATTGTCTCCATTTAAGAAGATGAGTGCTACTAATGAGTGCTATCAAGCCTGAACCGCAACAACCTTACAAGGTTGTTAACGCCAGATACGCCACTGATCCAGACGCATTCTACAAGGAAGGTGCGTTATACAGGGTGATTCAGAATGATAGACACAACTTATTTCTGAAATAACTTCAAAATACGTTCGAATTTCGTAATCATGTTTGCTGGGGTAAATTGCTGACTAACAAAAGTGCCCCCTCATGGGGCACCCCAAAACCCGACCTCCAGGGACCCATGAGGTCAATATGAGTGACCTCATGACCCCAAATGGAAATGCCCGAAAAATATTCTGAAATTACCGACGCTGAGCTTGCTGAATTTAAAAAGAAGAAACCCCAGCATAAGCTCTCCACCGAAAGGCTAGTTGGAGCCCTCCTGTTACAGAAAACAGGAGACCTCAAGTATACAAGATTATTGCAATCCAACCAACTGCCTTCAACTCCAATTCAAGAAGACGAACCTAAGGTAGATCTACCTACAAACAGCATCAAGCCCTTCTACATAAGTTCCAGTTCCTTCATGAATTAAAGATCCTACCCAAGACCACCTCAATCAAAGATTGTACAGCCAAAGCTTTGCCAAAATTAGACTGCCTGCCTACACACATACAGCAATATTCCACTTGAATCTCAACTGATAATGAAGGGCGCCTACGAGTCCAAGTAAAACCGGACGAAATGAAGAATCTCAAATTAACAGAAACACAGCAAGCAGAAGCATTTTGCACCTTCCTTCGAAAATATAAGAAGGAATTAATTCCGTACAGATCCATACTGGACTCCGGGTCTCAGTCCTCATCCATAAGTGAGTGAGCTGTCAAGTATGTAGGATTGAATAGAAAGCCCTACAGAGTAGGCATTACCGGCTTTGGTGACCAAAACACCTGCCAAACCAAGGGACAAGTGACTTTCACAAACGTTCAAAATTCACTCTAGAACCAAGCCGGAATTTACCATGACTGTTCCAGCCCTGATAATCCCCCAAAGTAACCGGAATCACTCCGGCCACTCTAGTCCACAACCAAAATTGAACTCATCTCAACGGCCTCCATATGGCCGACCCCAACTTCGCCCACCTTGGGGAAGTTGACCTGCTCCTCGGTGCAAATGCAACCTGGCGCATTCTGCAACCAGACAAAATTAAATCCAAGCCAACTAAACCCGTCACTCGGCTACCAAGCTAGGATGGGTAATCTGCGGAAACGCGTTAGAAGCAAAAACTCCCTACCGTATTAAGGCCAACATGGCCACCGCCGACCGCTCCGTAAGTGAAATGCTCCAACTCTTTTGGAGGGTGGAAGAACCACAAGCGGAGGAAAAGAATAAAAAAATATTGACAGAAAAAGAAATAAAATGTGAAGAATTGTTCCTCTCCACAACTACCCGCCATACTCATCGCACATTTATTGTGAAGATTTCCTTCTAAGAAGACAAACCGCAATTAGTCAAAACTAATTGCACTCAAGAGACTTAGTGGCACTGAAGCCCGTCTTTCCAAGAATCCTGACTTAAGGAAGAATTATAAAGCCTTCATGGATGATAAGGAAAAGCAAGGCCATATGGCTGAAGTAACCCAACTGGATCCCAGCGATGAAATAGCTGTGTATCTGCATCAGCATATAGTAATCCGTACCACGGCTCTTGCTACCAAAGTAAGGGTAGTGTATGATGCGTCCGCCAAGACTGAAAATGGACGCTCCATGAATGAAGAGCCGCTCATTGGTCCCCAAATTCAAGATGACCTCTGCTCCCTCCTCATGCGATTCCGCCTCTACAAGGTGGCTACCAATTGGTGATATTGAAGCCCTGTACAGGCAAATTTGGATCGACCAGGATCACCAACATTACCAAAAGACCTTTTGGAGAAGAAAGCCACAAGATTCCATCACAAGTTTCAAGTGACCTACTGTTACATACGGTACAGCTTCCG
>JAQFYD010001650.1:0-11536 GCA_034694225.1 Bourletiella hortensis
TACTTTTATAGCCAATGAGTATGGCAGGTTGGCTCACAAAATAGCATCTCCTTTCTCTTGAATTTCAAGGCAAAGTTAAGGCTTCGCAAAAGGAATCACAGTCAAGAGCGGTCAGAGTTACACTTGCAGCAATAGCAAAGCATACGACGGGGCCAAAGAAAGTAATAAGTAGGAGAAAGAAAAAAGGAGGCCGTGATGAGTAGCTGTAAGTGAGGAAAAGAGAGAGAGAGGGAGGAGGGCAAAAGTACGAGAGAATAAGACGAAGAAGAAGAAGAAGCCTGATGCAGTCAGATAAACTTTTCCGTCAGTGTCCAGTTTAAGTCGTCGTATCAAGCGGGGACAGGCAAGCTCTGAGAGTAGAAGAAGTGAGCGATTCTAGCTTTTCATGGATAAATGGAGATTGCAAAGTGTTGGTGCACAAAAATAAGATGAGGCCGGTAGTGTAAGAAAGAGAAAAGAGGGAAAGGGAGAAAAAAAGATGGGAATGGTAGAAGAAGAAATGGACGATGAGGTAGGAAAGGGTCAAACTGTACGTACTATTATTACTATAAGGACTGAACCACGTCCTTCCTTTCTCGTGACCACTAATTGGTCCACTCTGTTATCCTTCTTCCCGTATGACTCCAGAGCGAGCCGAGTTAGTGGGATGGAAATAAAGGTTCCTATCACCATGCCACCCGTCATGAAAGAGTGGTCGGGGGAAACACATACATACACCCTATTGTTCCCCCCTAATGACTCACTAAATACCCTGTCTATGATCAAAGAAAATAAATGGAGACAGAATTTCCTAACTGTGCTAACACATGATCTTCACACGTTATAGCTTCGTACAACCCTGGCCTTGAGTTCGCTGCAGTAGTGTAGCTATCGTATCTTCATGCAAAAGTACGTCTCTGCGGTGTTTCTTGTTGTGTAGGGTAGAGAGTAGCTATAGCTATTTCTTTGGTCCAGTACTACTGCAGTGTTTTTGAGTAGCTACACACAGAGGAAAGCTAAAGCAAGGAGGGAATCTAGATTGGAAAATCCTTGTTGCAATCAGGAGTGTGTAAGAAGACTACTTGGAGATATCAGCAAATGAATTTCTAATGAATTCTCCACCCGAATGAGAGGAAAGGAAGACCGTCTTATAATAAAATTACAATTCCCATAAGATTCTTCCTAGACTCTTTGCCCAGATATGAGAGGCACTTATTGCGAAACATCATGTAGCTAGACTAGATATAGTACAGCAGAATTCCCTTGTACAGATACAAACTCATAAGTCCTTCTCCTCCCTCATCATAATGCACTCATTCCGCCCTTTACGATTTCTTCATGTGTAGTAGCATAGGCTCTGAATGTGTGCTAAGGGTAATGCCGCTCTCTTTTAAGTTCCAGCTACCACGAGACTACTATTAGTATAAGCTACTTCTGCACTATAAAAGTGCATGCAAATATGAGCTCTTCAACTTGCCTTGTAAAATCTGGCTAATACAACGAGGATGTTAACACCTTATGAGGCCATATAATGCATTGATTTTTCTTTGAAATTCATAGTTTTATCATTTATCTCTTCCCTCCCGCATATAAAACTCTCAAGTCGACTGTAACCCAAGCCACCCCATGCATACTCCAGTCTCCTCCTCTCTAACCTCCACATGATCTTCTAGTTTTATTTCTGAAAATACTGAATAAAACGGCACTTAAATTTCAAACGCAATAAAAAGGAGTAGTGCTGGGCACGTGTGTAAAAATACCTAATACAAAAACAATAAATCTTTTAAGTGGCAGCGGCTCCACGTATTGCGCTTATGGCTACTGATTGATGATGAGCGATTATTAGGTTTGCCAGTTTTCCAGTCATAACGAAATCTTTCGTATTCTTTTCGAAATGATCCCAATTATTAGCTACTTTGCAGCCCAGCACAACTAACGGACATGGTGAATCTGTTACACGTTTTGAGCTTCTATGGTTCAGTTGGAGTAAAAGTAAAAACAAATTTGGTTGAAGCAAGTAAAGTGGACAAAGAAAGAACAAAGCGGAAGGGGAAGGAGCGGTAGAGACTTTGTATTACATAACCACCCCTCGCCCTCTTTACCCTCATTGAAAGCAAGAGCAAGTGCTCTCATGAATAAGGACTTTGCGTGTAGGACTAATCAGTAATGAAGGTGAATGAGGGTAAAAGAGGTATTTTGAAAGCCATAAGGAACCACTCCATCTGTTTTGTAACTGACAGAAAGGGAGAGAGAAAGTCATAAGGGTTAGGCGGATGAAAGTAAGGACAAAAATTGAGACAAATGCTTTGAGAGGCTTAAAAGAAACTGGCATCTTCCCATCATCACGCAACAACAACATAACTAACAAGTTGACCACTTATAAAATCTCCCTCCAACCAACCAACGAACCAACCCTTACCCTTCCTACTATGCCACGAAAAGCAACAGTAGTTGTAACAGAAAGTATACGTACGTACGTATCATACAAAAGTGTACAGAAAAGTTGGAACAGATTCTAGCACTACTACCGCCAGACAAGTTATTACCCCTGGGTTTCAATGAATTCTGGAAAGTTTCTAAAATTTCCTGGTATAAATTATGTCTCGCCTGAGGATTGTGGTGAAAGTGATCCAAGAAAGTGTAGACAAGGAGAGAAGACTAAATGAGTAGTGTGTGTTGTATCTGAGTAAATAGTCTACGTCATTTGTATTGGTTTGAAAGAAAGAACTTCGACGAAGAGAGTCTGGCTAGAAATAGTACCTTGGCCAGTCCCTCATTTACAAAAATGATTTCAAGAATATAATATAGAAAGTTTTCTATGGAAAAACTTGATGTGATGAGGATGAATCTGAGCAAGCAAGTACTTGAAGCATAGGAGATGAGATTGAGTTGTGTGTGTAGCTAACTTGTACAACATGGAAAGTCAGTAGAGACAGAAGTAGAGAGAAAGTAGAAGAAAGGAAGACAAAAACTACATGACAATTAGCTTCTCATGCAGTAGCTAGCGAAAGACAATTAAGGAACGGCAGTAATTCATTTCTTCTGCCTCCCCTGTCACTTCCTTCAGTGACATGAAAATTTTGTCTCGCTTTCCCCACAGCGTTTATCACTCGGACGACCAGACCCTCTGTCATCATCATCATCATCTTCATCCCTTCTATTGTCACGTTCTACTGCTCCCTGTTGATGCATATGTATTCAAGTATCATTTCTATCTGACTCTAGCCCCGAGCTGGTAAAATTATAATGTGACTTCTTTCCTTCGTCTTCTTGAGCATACCTCATTGTCATCTTGTCTCATGTTAGCTATAGTTTGGAAGAAAGCCCTGAGCAAAATTCAATTCTTTTAAGCAAAGTTACACAAAACAAAAGCAATTCTAGCTTTTATTCTCTACGTCCTTCACAGTAGTATCATCCTCATCATTCTCATCGTCATCAAGATGCTCATTCCAAATCTTCCCTTACATATGCTTGATATGAACAAAAAAAATACAGACAAAATATAAAACGGAAAGAAAGAAAAAACAGGAAGGAAAATTCAATTCTCTTTATTCTGTAATGACTATGGGGTAATGCAAATTCGTTCGTAAACCTGAAAAAGGGATTTGAGGCTGCTGCATCTGCTTCTTGTTGTCTCTACATTCATTCTTGAAAGGGTAAAAGCAATCTAAGACACTGTCAATTCAGCTGGAAATTGACTTTTACTCAGTGAAGCTTCGATAGGGGGTACAAATACCAAGTGAATGTGTGAGCCTTCGAGTGCAAGTAAATCGTCTGGATCTTACAGATCCTCTTATTTTCATTCTTTTCTTTTCCTAACTTCTATCTCTCCCTCCTCTCGCTCTTTGCCATTCAAAGGTATTTTTCATTGAGAAGGGAAGAAGAAGAAGAAACTCCATAAAAATATCAGTCTGTCCCTCTTCATGTTCTTTGCCTCTTTCGCTCTTGTCCTCCTCCCTCGAGCCGAATACTAATCACCTTATCAAGTGAATGAGAGAAGTGGTGGTAGCAGTGGTGGAATTGATTCAAAACAATAGCAAAATGGATCCGTTTTGTGGTTACTACAGATTTGACAAGAGTCAACAAGTTATACTACTATTCCCCTAATTGTTCTGCATACACTTCTCGTCTTTATGCTTCCGCACTCGCTTTCTTATTATTCCTTAATGCGATTTCTTACGTGTAGAAGTCCTAAGTTTGATTTCGCCCCTAATTTTGCTAATTTTTGGGGGCAATTTTCACTTCTTATCAGATCATGTATGGCAGCATGTTCTAAAACCGGACTGATTTCATCCCCTAATATTCTAAACTTATATCAGATGGACCAGGCTTGAAAATTTCTCAGATATTTCGTGTATCGTCGTGAATAATATGCGTTCTGATTCGTATAATATCGTTGGAGAAAGCATAAATGAGAACTTACCTGATACTTTACTACTCCTTAGCGTTGGCTTTCCCGACACCTTGATGATTAATCACTTGTAAAATTGAACCGATCGGTCTCGAGTTCATTTCCGACTGGAAAATCCAATTCATATTCCAAAACTGCACTGTGTACCACTAATTTGTTCTTGTTCCTTTGTCCAGGCGAGTGGCGAAGCAACGAACCCCGAGCATCAGTCACAGATCGAAGGGGCGAGTCGGTACTGATAAGATACCATAGGGCGGACCGACCAAAGTTTTGATAACGAATAACATGATACTATCGTCATGTGTTTGTTAGGCGTTAAAAACAATAACAACAAGATGTGAACAGGAGTAGTATGTCATTAGGCTGACCAGTTATGAAGAAGGATAAAGGGTTGTTTTACCCGTCAAGTATCAAGTGAGGCTCTCAAAGATGAGGAGAGAAGGGAGAAGTGCGTTCGTGGTGAAAACTGAGTGTAGAGTGAGTACAACTCCCTGCTTTATAGAAAGAATGTTGTGTGTGTCTGTGAGAACTAGGAACAGTTGGGTAGGTAGGAGTTGAGCTTACACGCACGGACGGGGTTCGCAGTGGAAGAGGGAAAGCATTAGGGTGGTGCAGCAAGAAAGCAAGGAGAGAAGGATGAGAAATGCATACGGGGAGGACACGAATGACGATGGGAAAACATTTTAAAGAAAATATTTTCATGCTGTACTGCTGTTGTTGCTGCTACTTGTGAAAAAGCTGCTCCTTTTCTCTCACGTGCTCTTGTGCATTTACTGAAAATGAGGCCGTTGTCTATGCAAATGCATTCTAATCTGTATGATCATTTGAGACTCTCTACAGATTACAGGTTGTAATGACTTGTGCTCCTTGTTCTACATCCCCATTTCAACAACCTTGCAAGACTGAATGACAACGGCTGGTTTTAACTACCGTTGCATCACCGTGTAAAAGTCTATTTCTGGTTGTAATTACAAGCAGTACAAATTACAAGATGCACTACCATTACGTGTACAATTTCAAGTTAACATCTCTCTTGAGCAAGTTTTAACGGCTCAAATGGCTTTCACATGGCATGTACATACAGTATTCCTATACATGCATCTTGTATGAGCATAACGAGGTCAAATACAACATGGATCAGGGTGGATATAAAAGTAGAAAATGGATAGAGGGGCACACAGCTGGAGGATGCTTTTGGGTTTTAGTGGCAGTCATGGTAGTGGTGGTGGCTACTGATACGGAGGGTAGAGTTTTTGACACGGTTCCGTACTAAATAAGAGCCCAGTGGGATCAACTGTGAGGCGAAAGTAGAGGACTAGAAAGTAAAATAATTGTGAAAGTAACCTTTTCTCTTCTGCATGTTGAGTAGGGATTGAAATGCGGCAGCTTTTCCCAGCTGAATCTGCATGGAGAAAATTGGAGCTGAAAGGAATATCCTGGTGGAATTTACATTGTAATGTTGATCCCTGTGGTCCAGAACAAGCCTGGCATCTTAGTCCCTCCACAGCTATCCCTCGGATGGGAAATCCATGAAAACGACGAATCTCAAATGAGAGGGCATGGGAACTAAAAGGAGTACATACCCGGGGTGAAGCTCTATATGTATTATTGCAAAGTTAGTAGTCGACTGCCAGGGCAAAGTAGCATAAGCAAAGCAAGCAAGGATTACAATATAAATTATAAATTGCTTATTCAAGTCTTTGCGAGACGATTACCTTTGTGCCACTTACAAAACCAAGGCTACACAGAGACGCAGAACAAGTTGAATCTGTCATGTACAAATAAAGAGCTTGCTTATTTGCTTCTCCTGATTTTAAATAATTACGTATTGTTATCCTTATCCAATCCATGTAGATAGAACTTTGGTGATGTCAAGGAGACAACAACATCTTCACAGTGTGCGAACGACATAAAGTTCTTAAAATTTTATTCGTCAATCTATTTACGTGAATCCACCTTACCGTAGCAGAGAAATGGCAAAGCACATCATTGGACGATTTTGGGATTGAGTGGCCGAGTAATAATAACTCTTTAGGAAGAGCATTACCCTGCAATATGATGGATGGGGTGGTGCAAGTAATTATTTTTAATTGCTGTTTTTTGTCATTTTTCCGCAATTGTTTCCCCCCACCGTCCCTCGCATGCATTGGCACTAATTATTATGATCGGCCAGGCTCAATCACGACAGGCGGTCCTCTCCTTATGATTTCTACTGCGTGGTGGTCTCATAATGTATCTCTGAACTGTTTTCAATTCTCTGAAAATCAAAGTACAAGCAGGAACTGAAGGACGACTCATTCTCACTCGGAATTCTTCGTTGGAACGTGCACAAGATCAAGATAGAGGTTAGAAAAAGTGAGTCAACAGAATCTCTGACTATGTAGGGTAAGGTTACTACTACTTGGATACAATTTCCCGACATTATTCAACACTATAGAGCTACCTGATCACAATGTGGGAATGAATGCATAACAGTCTCAGATATGGGCCATAAAAAGTGTGAGCTTGAATGTGGTTGTAAATATAGTGTAGCCAAGTTTGTTATTATGGTATGGCATGGCGCCATGAGTGTGAAAAATATAAATACCTATACTTAGCCTCAGTATTATGTACATTTCTGTCTTGTACGGAGGAAGAAAGTGAGAGCGGAGCAGGGGGATTCTTTGAGACATTGTACTATATGTGACTTCTCATTGCAGGAAATTCATGCTCTGGAACAATAAGTCAAGCGATCTTCGGGAACTATGAGTAACTTTATGAGAGCCAATCAAAACAGCATATATTTAGGGTTCGTTGTTCGTGTAAAGGTAAAAAGAGTATCCGGAGAGCATGAGGATTTCTGACCATGGAAGAGCGGGAGTAAAAGGAACTCATTGCGGAAGCGTTTCGGCACCCCAGCATGTTTTATTGTCGGTCATTTGTATTGCACAAGTCATGCAAGACTATTTTTGATGCAATCTTTTTTCCCACTACACATACTACACTAAAATACAACTTAACTGTACACTACTACCCGCTCTCCCTCACTCTCACTCCCGTGTCAACATTCTCCGGCATTGTTCTTTTCTACTTCTCTGCTGACTGGTCTTTTCCACAAACCTGACGGCTCAACATGCTTTTCTCTCTCTCTTTCTCTCTCTCTCCTGCTTTCCCCCTTGATTTTTAACTCTGTCAGGTCTGGCAGGAGCAAACGTGCAAGTTGAACTCATGCACGTTTCCATGATTGTGAAAAGGAGCAATAAAATCTATTGGAATTCAATGTAAAGAACCTTTCAAAACTGTCAGATTCAATTTACATCAGCATGTTCTCAAGAAATATATGAGATCAGCATTTAAACCCTCCCTGTGTGGTCAAACGTCAATTCAATTCAGTGCCCTGTTCTGATTCATATGGAAACATGGTTATACATAATAACCTTCTCATGTTCAAATCACACATGATTTTCCCCTCACATGCACACAAGCATGTTTCACAGAAACAAAAACAACAACAGCAGTAGCAACAATAATAATAATTCTTTCACATCCTTTTCCATATATACTCATCTGCAAAACCCCAAAGACCACCATGGTTGCACGCTCTTATTATTGCCAGGCTTATGTACTTATTTTAACGGTAAAAACAACCTCATGGGTATGAATACGCTTGCAGATTTATTCTCATTTTATATGATAAATTAAAGGCTATAATGTTGCTATTGAAACCAATGGAATTTGTCGGTCATTTTATTGCAAAAGACAAGTAGTTAGGATTCATTCAAAGCGATGGTGCTTGCAGACAAAAACCGAATCTTTAGAGATGTTTCATCGACTTACCTCATATGATAGAACAAGAGATATTTGTTTTTCACAGCCAGAGAGAGAGAGAGAGGGTACGATGCTGATCGTTCAACCCTCTTCATGTAGCAAAGCAGATGGAAGAAATGTGGGAAGAGAACAGAGGAATAGGGAGGGAGAGAACTCGAAAGAGATTAATTATGATTGCACCTACATCCATCGGAGTGGAAGAAAATGCGAAACAAATGAACAAGTTGGGAGCAGATCTTCCTTCAAAACTTTTGTACTTTCTATTTGTTCAACTTTCACTAAGTACTACTCTGCAGTGCGTTAACGGCGAGCAGCGTTTCTGTGCGCTATTGCAATTGAGTAATAGTTTTTTAACAATGAATTGTATGCAGGGGTGATTCTTATCCGCGAATTGTCAAGGCGACGAGCCATGTTAACCATAAGAAAAATTAATGCGCAGCATTTTAGATTTTACACTAAAATTTTTTTTAATAATTTGCTTCCGTTCATAACATTGCAGTTGACTCAGGTCGTGGATTATTATTATACACTTGAAGTGATTCGATGATAAAAGTGTTGGAGTAGAGGTAGAAAAGAATTGTAAGTAGCACAATGCTGAAGAAAGTTACGGAATGGGATCTTAAGACGATCTAAAAGTGAAAGTGCTAATGTCCGTGTTGGATATCATGTCTCGGAACCATGAAGTCCTGTTCACATCAACCGAGGTTTCACAAGTAATTAACAATATCAAAGACAAACTGGCTGTAAGTGTCTCCGGTTACGTTCCGTACGTAGGTTCGTTCATTCATTCATTCATACCTCTCCACAAATATGCACGTATACACATAATCAGGTTATAAGCTTATACATGGAATTTAGTTACGGACCGTTCGCTATAATTTAACACAAGTCCATTCCCTTGTGACTTGCAAGTTCAGTCTCCTTGCCGTCTTGCTCTGCTGGTTAAGTCAAGCAGGACAGCCAAAGCCTTGTGGTGTAAGCATTAAGTAGAACTGACAGGCGGAATAAAGCTCTAAGTGGTCATACACTTATACACATTCACCCCTCAACGCGGCTTACAAAGTGAAATGTATACAGATCCATGCACATGTATTAAATACCTTCTTCTTCTTCGTCTTAACTCCTTCTCAATTTGCACGAGAACAAGCAGCAGCTTCCTAGCTTGACAACATTTCCTCTGGGAAAGACATCCCCATGGAGATAGAAGGGGGGTAGAAAGAGCTGTAGCTCTTTCTATACGCGAGACTGTTAATTGAAACAGTTAAAATAATTATAAGCTTGCGCTATAAGGGTAGGACACAAGTGGTGAAAGTACGGTCCTCTACTTCGTTGTACATTTTCAGTCGCGTACGTTCAAGATATGTTCTAAGTACGAGCATCATCGGTTAGGTTACATCATCATGATTATTACTTTAGAAAATCCTTTTGTATCATGCCCATGCACGTATTGAGTGCTTCCCGATCTCAGGTTTGCAAACATAGATAGCTAGTATATGTAAGTACCATACATAGTGCTACTACTCCTCGTCTCAAGTGGAAAGTTTAACACCTCTAAACAGAACGCGTTTCTCCTTCAATGATGTGTAAAAGCATGTGCAAGGAGACAAGAGGATGAAAGAGAGATGACAAGAATCTCGTCTATTCTTCCTGCTTTCTCTTGATCTCTACTCACCCTGTGAGTGTGCGTGTGTGTGATCATAATAAACCACAAAGGGTGCGAAAACATGTTCAAACATTCAGAGAATTTCACTGTACTACCGATCGGATCAACACTTAGGGTGCGTAGGAACTCCGTATACCTATGCATCTGTATGTAAATGAGTAATAAGAGAATCGCGTGCCTCCTGGATGTTTCGTCCGTCTCTGCTCTCTAGGGCTGTAAAGCTCCATTCTTGTATACAGCTATGATCTTAACTATTGTACTAGTACTAGCTACCTGTCGACCCAGCTATTTTAAAAATATTATATTATATGCATGCACCCCTCCATATATTTTTATGGGTGAATAGATTGTAAGATCTAGCCATAGAAAGCTTTGAATGGCTACAGAACAAGTAACTCGTCATTTATGGATACACTAATGGTCCTGATTATCATAAAAATGATTCCCTCGGTAACCCTTAGAGAATCTCTATTTTTAGTGAAACCTCGGCGCCATAGAAAGTGTCACTCTACACTTCCTCTTACACCTTAATAGCTTCCAGATAAAATCCTCTGGACTTTCTCCCCACACCCCTCACGTCACCTTCGTGGCACATTCCGACCACGACAAATTGATTTCACCTTGCATTTCTCTCTGTGTAGGCCTATGTAAACTTATATTTCGTTGTAATTTCTCAATTATTTTTACAACTCCCGGCCGTTTCCCCTTGCCTTCTGATTATTTAACCCATTCTTGGCTACTGTAGCTTACTTTTCATGCATGCGGCCTGGGGACTCGTAGAATTTAAAGAGCTGAGGGGAAAGTAAGGCTAATCATTACCTCTTCAACTTATCTTACCCCCTGTCATAGAAGCCAAACCTGAACTCACGTGGTAATCACATTTTTTATCTTCATGTCGAACCATGACTGAAAATGAATTACCGTCGACACACATCGCGTCATGTCATGTCAAAGAAAGTAATGGACCGGCTAGTTGGTTGCCTTGAAAGTGGAAATTCATGCTGATGATTTGACGGCCGCAATCAGTAAAATGAAATGATGGCCGTAACATGCTTTGACATTCGACTCTCTTTCTTTTACAATCACAAGAAAAATTCCAATAGGTTTTTTTATTCTGACAAATTTTTTTCCGGTTCACAAGAGGTTTATTACTATGGCGAGGGAGAGAGAGAGAGAAAGAGGGAAAAGGTGGCAAAACGAATAAGGGTTGCGTGATTGCATAGAGAAAATGATGATAAGAACAGAAGGTGGTCAGAGCCAGGCGTCTTATAACATGACGCACAAAAAATGCTCTCAACTCTCTCGTCTGGTGGTTGTAACCAAAATTTTATCTGTGCTAATATCAATGGGTAGACCCAGGGGGTACGTAATTACGACTGTAAAGTGTAGCGCAATTACAAGAGAGCGATAGGTTTGATAGTATCATCATCAGCTACTACTACAACGTTGTATTCGATTCCAAGGGAAAGCTCAATCTATGGAGACGACGGCAGTTTGACCTCTTAATGAATAAATGTATAGATGGAATTATTTTAGAGCTTGAGCCAAAAAAGAGGGTTGGAAAAAGAACCTGTATAATTGCCTTATGATTGCTACCCGTTGGATTGTATTATAGTGGAGTCCTGCTACTACGGCATTTTTAATGTTTCAAACATCAGAATAATTTAGTGGTAGAA
>JAQFYD010001651.1:0-11530 GCA_034694225.1 Bourletiella hortensis
CTCGCGCTGTGGGTACTCTACGCATATTACAGGGTCACGTCCAACTTCCTCTCGGGTTATTTCCACTACTTCGCCGGAGCGCTGCATGTTCAAACGTGCAACCAAATCCTTGAGCTCAGGTGAGACATTGAAAGCTAACTCAGCGTGCGCCGAACGCTCAGTCTACTTTACAGCTTTGGTATCTATTGCAGGTTGAAAGGAAGACATGAAGTGAGGGCGAACCTGAAGTACTACCGCATGCTCCAGATTCTGAGCAGTCGCTATAGCGAGACGTACTCTGGATGGTTCATCCCCCAAATCACAAAATTCGCTACTGAGAATCTCATTCTAGGCATCTACGGTACAGTCAAATTCTACGACCAGCTGGCCCCCGACAAGTACCTGAACTTTCCACTAATGGTCGTCATGATGATGATATTCGTGGTCGCATTCTACCCCAAAAACGCAACGGTATTCAAAACTACAAAGGGAGAGAAGAAAGAAGCGCTCAAGCGCGGCCTCAAGCACCTTGCTGGATAAATCTGGAAACGTCCAGCGGCTAAAACTCCTAAAAAAATTGTGACTGCGGAGGAGGCGACTGCGATTCTGATGAAGGAATTTATTAGCAGTGGCCAGAGGCGCGACCGCTCCAATGATGTGCCGTATACACTCCCAGGATTAGCAGCCCTAAAGTAAATGAAATGCATCTCAAGATCCTGCCCAGTCATCGCCGTCCCATTTGGCAGCCTTTACAAGATCAAGAGGTACACGGTGCTGAACCTTTTCAAAGTCATCGCTTGCAATACAATTTCCACGCTTCTAACTTATCCTTAAACACAAGTCATTGCATTGGTCGCATGTAGCCAGCGAGGTTTTGCGGAACCTGTTATGCTGGACATAGCTGTGGCCTTTATAGATTTAGGCTAAGGCATGGTTTTATTCCATAGGTTCATATGATCAAGAAACCAAACAGTAATACATGTGCAGCTACACTTAGGTAGAGTAAAACCAGAGCGCCACTACTGCCCTCACCTCCAGCTACCACTTCTTCTATCCGCTGGGCACATATGTGGCCGTTCTGGCCCGAAGGTGCATATCCTTCCGAGTTTTTCGCTGGAATCGAACTCTGCATTTCAAAGTCACTAATTGATTCACTAGTTTAGTGCTTCCGCAAAGAAAAGTGGTAATGAATGTGCGCAAAGAGATCTAACTTACCGAAAATTTAGCTGGAGGTCTGTGCAGTAGTAGTGCTGACTCTGAATACGGGCCGCCTCTCCGTCCGTCAAGTTTTTCCTTCATCGCCCCGCCGTTTGTGTGTCCAATAATAGTAGCCCTGATTCCATCGTTTTCGCCTAGCAAGACTATCAGAAGGAACGGCAACAGAATGATCTTAATTATTGGCTCCATTCCTATCTGCTCGACTCTGTGTGCTAAAATAGTTTCGTCCGATCCATTAATGCTCATTTACACTGTGCTTTCCCAAAAAACTATTGTGACACATCCTGAGGCAATAATTTCTGTTCCTGTCTTCCGACACCTGGCAAAACAAAAATAAGTTCCAGTCCGTTTAACTTTATACTATCCAGAATCACTGCTTGTGTAACACCGCAATCTCCTGCCGTTCATTTCCCTGAACTCTGTGATAACAGGAAATACCACTTTAATTGCTCTGGTTAAACACTGGCTCACCTTCTAAAGCTGTATTACATGTTAACTGAAACATCATGTTATTTTATGTTCGGGTAGGGCAGCACCAGACTTAGTCCAAGCACCCATGGAATTCCAATATTTTCTCAGTGATAACCAGTTCTTGTCTAGACAACTGCACAGCCAGTAGCTAGCTGTGTCGGCATATGCTCTGAGATTACGAAGGATCAATTTCCCACCATAAGTTCATGCTCAGTAAGGAGTAAACTTACCCCTGTTCTACTAGTACCTATCTGAATTCCATATAAGTGAGAGTTGTACAAGGTTACATTGTCGTCAAGACAGAATGGAAGAACTCCCCTTCAGACACCAACTGGTTTCCGTCGTTCTCCGCAGTGGCGCCTCAGGATGGGGGCACAGGCTAAAAGTATCTTTGCGGCATGAGGTTTTAACAAAATTTTATAATTTGGTCTTAGTAACTCCATGACCGTGTCAATTCCAGTCAAATGCAGTCAGCTGTGACGTCGTTAGTGCTTCTTCCGAAATACTAATGACAGTAACAATTAGGACTAATTGCATCCAGTACTTGTGGATAGATCAGAACCTGCCGAACATTTCCAATAACCGCCTGCACTCACATCTGCCGCCATTCTGCCATGGACTTGTCTCTCTCCTTTTGGCTTGCAATTACATTTGTTTTAAAGATTTGTGCAAGTCAAGTGACGCCTACCACTACGGCTGGGGGCAGTATTAGTTCGGACTTGGACCAAGATATCATTAATGTATGGGAAGAAACAGCGTCCGGGGAAGTGAAGAGTGCCGTCACAGGAGGAGCTCCCAATCCCACTACGGTTGCGCCCTCTGGAGAACAAGACTTGAACACACTGACGACCGCCCCTGGACAGGACCAAACAAATGGAACTAAATGCAAATGCGTGCCGTACGTGCTGTGTGACATTGACACCGGAAGCATTAGGAAGCACGGTGAAATGCCATATTTGATCGACATGCGTAGCTACAACCCCTGCCGCGTCCTTGAAATTTGTTGCAAGGTGAGGTATTGAAATTAGTTTTCGTCAAAGATGCAGCACCATGTACATGACTTTAAGAAATTTTTGCATAACTATTTGTAGAAAATACTGCAAGAACCTAAAAATCCAGTGCAAGAAACTACTACGCAGCATACAGCATGCGGGGTGCGCCACGATGGAGGTTTGAATTTCCGTATTCTGGGCGGAAAGAGCGGTGAGACGCAGTTTGGGGAGTTTCCGTGGGTTGCTGCAATACTGCATCAACAGCGCAGCAGCTTATTGTCGACCTACTTGATTTGCGAAGGGTCACTGCTTCATCCGAAAGTTATACTTACTGCAGCGCATTGCGTTAGCGGGTAAGTCTAGCCATTGGGTTGCGAACGGATAGCAAATGCGTTTTGTAATTTATAAACATTCCTTGTGGGTAACAGAAAACTCCCAGAAGAGATGAAAGTGAGACTTGGTGAGTGGGACACTCAGACCACGAACGAGCCCTATCCATACCAAGAGCACAATATCAGTCAGGTATGCCTTTAGTTATCGTGCAGGCGGGCAACCAATTATGTAACTTGGCGCTTTTTGTTCATGCATAGATTATCATCCATGAAGATTACTACGCAGCCGCAGGCTTTAACGACATTGCGTTGCTAATTCTTGACACCGAAACTTCTTTTGCCCCACACATTGACACCATTTGCATTCCGCCTCGGGAAACATCGTTCAACGGCACGCGTTGCTTCGCTGCAGGCTGGGGACGTAGTTCTTTTGGTAAGTCATTGATATTGCCCTCAAGTAATTTCTATGTGGCACTAATCTTCTCCTTTAAAATAACAGCGAATGAAAGCGAGTACCAAGTCATCCTGAAGAAAGTTGATCTCCCTGTCGTACCAAGTGACACATGCCAGCGTGCTTTGCGCACGACAAAACTAGGCACTGGATTTAAACTTCACAGCTCCTTCGTGTGCGCTGGAGGGGAAAAAGACAAGGATACCTGCAGAGGTGACGGCGGAGCGCCGCTGGTGTGTCGTGCGCCTGGCTCTGAATATTACGCGCAGCTTGGAATCGTCTCGTGGGGCATTGGATGCGGTCAGGATGGGATTCCTGGTGTGTACACCGACGTTCGCTTGTATGCGAAATGGATCGACCTTAAGATGGCGATGCTGAATTTTGACACTAGTTATTATAAGGATTACAAAAATGATTCAAACTACAAACCGGAGCGATATTGAGAGCAGCGTACGCGCTCGTTTCCGTCTGTGAGTCCAGCTGTATGCTTATTAGTTGTATTTAATTGGCTGCAGATTAAATGTGATAGCTTTTAGAAAATTGAAGGCCGGTGGTTGGGTCATTACACGGGCAATTTTCACAGATTTGAACTCCTTATCAACTCATAACGATTGAAGGACAATGTCTCCACTAATTGTAAGCCATTAAGCCACTAACATCAGTTCTAATTACTGCCCAGTAGCAAATCTCATTCGACTTGGTTCTTCTTACAACTTGAGTCATACAACTGAGCAGGTTCTCAACAATGAACACCAGCGTCTATCTCCTTTTTGTACTCAACCTCGCCTTGATTTGCGTCGCCAAGGCGGATTTTACTGTGGCCGAACTTGAAAATCTGATGAAGAAGCTGGACGAATTCAACAAGGCCATAAAGCAGAAAGAAAGTTCTGAAAGCGCCACAGCTGCTCCATCTACCACTACAGTGCAAACGGAAGCCACGACTACCCCGCACACAGTCACAGGCACAACTCCGGAGCCAGAAACGGCAAATAGTCCAGCACCGGTGATAAACACATGCAAATGCGTCCATTACCTCCTTTGTGACGTGAGCAGCAGTCAACATGATGAGCGCGTTATTCAAATAACCAGGAGCAACCTGGTCACCACAGTGCCGAAGAACCCTTGCCATTATTTGGAAGTCTGTTGTGATGTAAGTGGATATGCTTGATACACCAAAATGCAAGTTTCAATAATGCACTAATTGTGTTTCATTTTATAAGCAGAAGCTAAAGCCCGAGCAAATATTAAATGCGGAGCTGAATAAAACAAAGACCACGAGCGGACACGAGTATTGCGGTCTCCGCGGGAAAAAGAAGAACGCGCTGTCATTCCGAATCATGGGTGGGAAGAAATATGAGACGCAATTCGGTGAGTTTCCATGGACGGCTGCCATTTTGGGGAAGTTGCCCGTACAGGAGGGGCAGCGGCGTGAGAATTATATGGTCGGTGAAGGGTCACTGATTCATCCGCGCGTTGTCCTCACGGCTGCGCATAATGTTAAGAAGTAAGTGAGCAGGCGCTGCAGTTTAAATTTCGCCTTGGTCTAGAACCCATGCCTGTTATTACCTATATTCTTGAAGTTTGCAGATACACGATTTTTGGGTGCGACTTGGTGAGTGGGACACACAAACAACCAACGAGCCTTTGCCATTCCAGGAGCGAAATGTTACCAAGGTAACCAGGGTAATTTTCATGCTTTCGCGCAAGTCTATAGTGCATGTTTCCCTCTGCACAGGTAATCATACATGAAAACTACGACCCTGTAACTGGCTTTAATGACATTGCCCTGCTGTTTCTGGAAGATGAAGTTCCGTTTGAGCTGAATATTGATACTGTCTGTTTATCACCAACGAATGTCTCATTTGATGACGCCCGCTGTTTCGCAACTGGGTGGGGAAAAAATAATTTTGGTAAACTCTGAAATCTTTACACGTTACGCTTCCGCAGTGAGCATGGCTAGTATTATTTGTTGTTCTGGTCACTTCTACGTAGGTAACAAAGGTGAATTCGCCGTAATTATGAAACAAGTAGAACTCCCGGTAGTTCCTCGTGACGAATGCGCCAAAGCTCTACGAACAACCAGGCTTGGCCCGGCATATGAACTTGACAACTCATTCGTTTGTGCTGGAGGGGAACCAGGAGTTGATACTTGTCAAGGAGATGGTGGTGCCCCGCTGGTGTGCAAACTCCCGAACTCAGAAAGCTACGTTCAGGTCGGTATCGTCTCCTGGGGTATCGGCTGCGGAGAGAATGGGATCCCTGGGGTTTATGCGGACGTAAGGCACTTTAGGGATTGGATTGACGGGAAAATTGCCGATGCTGGAATTGATGGGAAATATTACAAAGACTACAAGGGAATTCCTGCAAGCGTTTGATTCTCGAAAAAATCCATATCTTCCGCTGCCTTTGACACAGACTAACATTTCATTGCGGCAACCCTCAGAATGGTTTTATAATAAAATAAAAGTAATCGAAAGTCATACGCCAACACATTATACATTCAAGAGCGCTGCTGCTTCAGCTTTCTGGAAGAGTTGCGGTAAATGGTGTTTATGAGTGGAATAATAACCCCACAACCCCAGTATGGCACCTCCAAGTAATTTCCTTCGACCTTATCCATTACACTTTGCAAAGAAATCTACACGTTTGCTCTTAATCCAGATTCAGTAGATCTGCATATAAACCCTGTGATGTCTCCAGCTGTATATCACGCTGCTAAATATCGTTACCAGAATATGATATTCCTGTGGAAGACTATCTCTCTGAGCATATGTATAGCCTATTGATACGCTGCAATTGCCCATTTCCAGGAGGAGTCCGCAGATTCGGAGTCATGTGCTACAATTGTCGATTCAGTTTAGACCTCACCGTGCAATTCTTTCGTTCGCAGCGATGGGTTTCTAACCGCTTGCGAATAGGCATTGTGATGGGAGTTTTACTTTTGGAATGCGTGTAACCCTTCTATACGGTGGGACCGAGCCTTCAGACGGAACCTTAGCTAGGGATTATGGCGTAGCATCTGTTTCCTCAGTGAAAATATTAACCGCTGCTATCTAGTCAGTGGAATCACTAATGGTGCTAATATTTGATCCTATGGGAGAACTACAGGAGAGCGACTTTCGCTGGCAATTACGCCCAGGACAATGTGGCAAGCATTCAAATTCAAATCCGAAATCGCTGCTATTCAATTGGTCAACAGTACCGTCCTCGTGGAGAAAGAATTGTTTCGCAGGCTTTACAATTTTATCTTATTACTCTGAAATTCTGACTGCTGCTTGCCGATGAAAGCCAACACTTTTCTTTCTGAGCAGAAATGTCTACATGTGGTACACTGCTTCCCTGCATTGGTAAGACGTGAATGGACAAGACAGCAACAACGGCAATTGGGAGGATTTATGAGCGCCTTGAGCGCCTATTCAGTCCAACCAATGAGTGCCCACTCCCGTTTGTCATTCAACATCCTCCGATATCCCAGCTCTGCCTCACTACTTAGTCCCATCATTATGCTCCTTCTGGTATGTAGTAAGAATCATAGCTGTAAAGTAAGTAATTTTATGTATCACAGCGGTGCATCAGGAACTACAACTTAATTGGCTACACTTCCTGTGGGATCGAAGACAATAAAAGGAAGGGAAAGGGAGGAGTTTTGCTATAGCTGCATGTGGAAGGACTTTTCAGGCGAGGTTGTTAAGTCTACGAAGCTATTACTTCCAGGTTTTTTGTTTTTCTTCTTTGGCCTTTGCTCTGTCCCAACGGCTCTTATTTATGGCCACCATGTGGTGGTTGACAACTTCCTAGGCAATGTTATAACCCTATAACCATATGGTTCTCATAGGATTCCTATCTGCCCTGCCGTTGTGATAAACTAATGATACAAGTCTTCATCTAAAAAACGTCACTATGATGCCTCTCGTCTGCAATTGCCCTGGTCTCTACTCTTCGGCGTTATAGCTTTGTATTTCATCTAACGTACAAATAATTATTGATAATTCATTATATCAATCATTACTTACCGGTTGCATGTGCCCTGTTGCTGCTATAGCGAGGATCTGCTTAATTCTAACCGCTGTTCTTCTGGCCGTAAATACTATGACTACGAAAAATAATCTCTCAATCGGACGTTGCATTATTACCTATCATAGCGATTAACTAACTAACTGAGCAACAAACTAGGTAGCTTGCTTATTACTGCTCCCTGACCGACCAACAGCCACCTCCAAGATATCTTAATCCGTATCTAATATACTGCACTTGAAGGAACAAGAGAAGAGTGAATGGGAAATCGGAAGTCTCGCAAAAGCAATTGTTACATAGTAAAAAAATATGCTAACCTTAAATTTCGAAAATTCCCCCACGTATAATTCTGGTCACGTCACCATGACCTGCCTAATTTTAGCTAATAGGAGGTAGGGCGTCCAAATTAAATATGTACCGAAACTTCGAGATCTAGTAAAACCAAATTTAATATTTCGCTTCTCACAGTTTAACAATGTCACATAATATACAGTTCCAATCCATTCATTCTTCCCTGGATGTAACCAATTTTCGCGCTCAATTCTGGGCGCATCTCCTAACTGTAACAGTTTCACGTGCTTGCACCATACGGGCGAATAATTTCGCTGACCAGCTGTATAAGGACGGGCAAGTAACTTGCACCATTAAACCCTGAATAACATCACTCATGTTTGCATCTATTCACCTTATCAAATTCTCTTCCTTCCCTACACTTTTCTGTCTGGTACTTCACTCCACTCCGAGGCACTTAACTCAGCTTCAGTCCAAGTATCCAAACTACCAGTACTCGAGTAAGTCTTCTCTCCCTGTCATCATCTTCTTCGCTTCCTCTTCTTTGTTAGTCCAATTTTAGTTTTGGTCATGCCACTCCCAAAGGGTCCCTAGGATGTACTCTTCGTGTTGTTGCCCGATATAGTATTGGTTCAACGCCATAGTAACGTGCAAGAGCAGTTATTATAGTACCATACAGAAGCATTTAGTATATTAATATGAGTGTAAACATCAGATGAGTTACATACGAGAACATAGTAGCTTACTAATGGCATACCTTCCTTGTCTAGGGGGCGGGCTAGTAATTATAATTACTCTAACGAGGGCGTAACAGTCAGTACGAGAAAAACCTGGCCCGTAATATGTCACTTTTCTCCGAGGTACTGCTGTCCTGTACGCTGCCTCAGCCTAACTACGTTGAGTCTGTAGCACGTTTCTGGCAATTATTTCAAGTTCAGCAGTGTATGACTGATGACTCGGCGAGTCGGGTATTATAACTGTATACTACGGCAAGTACGGGTGATAAAGGACGTTTCTACCATTTGATGGGAGAATCTATGCCCTGCCTGTATTTTAGCACGAAAGCTGCTAAATAGGGCTAGTTTGCTAGCTCGTTCTTCATACCCTTCTTCCGGCCTATCCACATATTGGCTGAGCGAATTGTGATTCTAACCTGTGCTCAGAACTTCCTTATTCTGGCAATATCCGGAATTATCCTAATTCCACTAATCCAACGTCCCCGTAGTTAATAATAATAGTAGCAATTAAACATGATTAATATGAGTTATTATAGTGAGCTGACGTGACCAACGGGCAGCTTAACTTGCGATCCCATCTTTCTCCATCTTTTCGAAGTTACGTAATTTTAATGCGTATATTAATGGTGCAAAATATCAGCAGAGGTCAAGCAAGTGGGCTAACACCAGATAGAAGGAAAGCAGCAAAGCGAAAGAGGAACTTGTTTTTCAGTCCATGTCGAACATGATGGTTGTTGACAAGCAACAAGTCACGTCCATCCAGATGCCTAGTTGTATTGCTCTCTGTTGTCACGGTGGGCTAGTAGATATAATTAATAGTGACTACCACTGACACGGCCATTTCTATGAGTGCCTACAGGGGCACCTTTTGCAACGGTGCCCACAAGGCCAATAGGACTTTGGGTTAAAACTCTGAAACCTTCATCTATTCTGATCATTAGAGCAAAAAACCATCGAAAACGTCGTGTAATTTGTTGAATCATTCTGGAAAGGCATATGATTTACGTGGCAGTATATTTTAGTGCTTTATCAGTACTAGAAATTGTGCACGTGGCTATATAAAAATTAGGCCTTGGCATTACGCAAACTGGCATTATTAAGATTGTACTTTATCATTATGCCTGTGCGCATTATATTTACCTGTCATGGCCTTATAATTATCTCAGCCTCCATAATGCCAATATCCTCCAACCTGGAGTCGTCGTAAAAATTTGTTTGTGAAAACATGGTACACCTAGTACACCTAGTATGGTACAGCATGTGAAAATACCAGAAAAACTAAACCTAAGAAAACCAATCTCTTCAAGTAAACTCTTCAAAATTATTTATAACTTCAACAAAATTTCGTATTTTAATGAACTAAATCTCGGGCGTAAACGAAGCATTTGGATTCCGGATCAGCATTTTGTTGTGAACTCGTTGTCGAACTCGTGAACTAAAGCCGTCCAGACAAATTTCTACCTTAAGCATGAAGGGCACGTCAGTTTTAGTCAAGGAAGAAGGAGCACCGTGAAAAGATTTTCTGATCATCCTAAACCCTTATCAGTACCTTGAAAATTTGTGTAAAAATTCACCCGTATTTAATTTCTCTATTTGCTCGATTCAAATGACAACTCCGACTTGTTTTGCAATAATGTTAGACTATACGTTTAGTGCCGTTTTATATTTTATAATGCTAGTGAACAGAATGCTTTTAATGCTACGGAAGGAAAACTTTAATGACTGCAATTGTAAGGCTAAAATAGTTTTTATAGTGCCAGTTGCCATAATGCCTAATCACCTAAAACATAAAGCCATTTAAATAAACTTCCTTCTGGACACATGATGTCAGCAGGATGCGCAAAATTGCCACGAGCCTCCCAGAAAAAACAAGACATGTATCCCGCAGGTAATGATCTGAAATGTTAGTTGCCGGAACTTGTAAAATTCTACGCGAAACCAGTCCCAGTGCCCTTTAAAATGATGTATATGATCCAGCCCTAATCATATTCAGCTGCCTTGTTCTGAGAAAAAGTTGAATTAATAATAAGTTAATTCCATTCTCTAGTGTTCCAAACTAATTATTATTGGAATTACAGCGCGTAATTTCACCGGAGGATCATTTCACTGCCAAAGCTTCAGACCTGGTCGACTTTGGATTATGCTTCTTTCCGTATGGCAGAAAGGAATCAGTTCACATCGGTTCACATACACATCCGGCTGTGTGAGCGAAAAAATGGCAATTTTGTTCTAAGCATCTGAAGATTGTGCTGAGAAGCAAGCAGCACAAGCGTTTTACTCTGCATAAACTCCAGCTGCCTAGAGTATGCAAAAATACGGTGGTTAATATTTTCAGTCTGCCCAGGGAAAACATTTTCAGTCTTTGTCAGAGCTTAAGGACATCCGGACGCATAACTCGGAAAGCTTCATCGTACAAATTATGTTACTGGAATTGCTGGTTCTTCTATTTTCCTCCCTTGCGTTACTTTACTTGCTGTCCATTGCTAAACTCAGACGAGGTACGCATGTTGTGTCGGAGAAGAAACCAAAAGTGGTCACAATAGGTGGGTCAATGGCCAAAATCCTGCAACCCTGGTATTGGGCCGTACTCCTTAAGTAATTACTGGCATTCTTTGTGGTCAACAGGATACGTCCGATCTGCTGCGAATTTATTTCGATTGTTGTGGAACCAACATGGGCCAACTTACGCCAACTCAATTTACTCAAACAGAAACCGGTTCCCGTCCCCGCATGGAATTGTGAATCATAGTCATAACTATGGCATTAGCTTTGTTTAGAAAGCACTGGAAAGACTTGGCCGGCCAACTTTCACTGTTTATCAGAGTAGTGGCCAGTGAGGCTGGAAATTGGTTCGCCACATTTATCACAATCATATGGATCTGCCGCATTATAGATCACATCGATTTGAGCATTATTGTCCCGTTTAAGATTTGGTCTTGCCTATCATAATGAAAGTAGCAGGTTTTGTAAATCTCTCACTACGTCTAGCGCTTCTGCTGTCATCAAGCTTGCTTAATACAAGCTGTGGTAATGAAGTGGCTCCCA
>JAQFYD010001652.1:0-11522 GCA_034694225.1 Bourletiella hortensis
CTTCGGGCTCAATATCACTTCAGGACGTTAGGTCATGGGAGGAAATAAACTAAGCCAGGAGGCTAGTGCTAGTGCTACTATACGGATGCTGTAGATATGATCCTTTCTGATTGAACTAATAAAATTTGGAACTGGCTCTACTCTACATTCTCGGAAAACATTTTAGAGCAATGAAAAGGAAGGCGATTTGCTCTGGCATGCTGATAACAGTTGGGTACATACAAAGAAACAAAAGTGTATAGCAGAAACATTTCTCATAAAGATACTAAGCAATAATTTTGCATTTCAATACCTGGAATGAAACATGATAACAGAAACTATTGAGACTTGAGTTATCTTTATTCAATTATTCCTGGAAAATCGCTTCCATAATTCTAAGAATATCTCATCAACTCATAGACAGCTTGATTTTCAAGTTTCAATTAGCTGAAAATAGATCCCCGTAACTGTAACTTCATCACATCTTCACTTAAGTGACTTTGGAATATTCTCATCTTGTGTCTGTCATAATTATTATCGCCTCTCAAAAATAGTTTCCCGTTCCACATTCTCTCTTCCGGGGAAATGTGATCAGAAACGGAGAAAGTTTTCACGGTCGCCTCATGTTATGAACTGAATGCGGAGAAAGTATGGAGGCTGAATTGCTTTTGCGTTTCCAATAGAATAAAAAGGCGCGTAATTCATTCCTTGAAAAATGGCCGCTATGGAATTTCGTCATTAATTCAATTTTCTTTCAATTTATCGAAAAATCGATCCATTTCTAGTCTAAATTCCTTACTTATATAAACACGGACCGTAATTCAACATTTTGAAAAAGTTCCTTGCAAGTGTCGGGAGAAATTTACGGAAAAACAGGCTGACGAAATTGTTGTGTGAACTGAGCTCATGTAATGTAAGGTAAAACGGGAGCACGTGTTGGCATTTTTGTTGTTCATTAACGTAAGATGAGTGATAACGTCGGGAAATTTTCCGGTCTGAAACAAGTACTTTGATGATGTGTTAGTTAGTGGTTTGACTAAATAATTTGTATATAAATATACTTTTGTTCGGCGTGCTCATCAGACGTGTCAAGTGTTATAGGAACGAGAGACGATTTATTTGTCAATGCATATATGAAGAGAGACTGTTGTTTACTTTGTAGTGGTGATGTAGTATGGAATTCAAAGGCGTATTTATCACTGAGTGGTAAATTATTGCTTCTGTGAAAAATATTGCACTGTAGACGTGACTAAAATGGTAAGAATTTGACCTGTAATGAAGCTCAAGTTTCAAAAGTTAATCATGCTGACTGCTGACTCTGGAGCGGTGAATACTGTTGGCAGTTTTATTATAGCGGTATTGGCTGGTTATAAAGTGTGTATTTATGTATGTGATGATGATAGCTGATAAATGATTTTATTATTTTTTTCATGGGAAAGGCTCAAAGGGATGACGATGGGATGGAATAAAAGGGTTAACTTGATTGGGCGTCTTGTCGGTGTTCGTCAGTATTTACGAATAGGGATGGAGAGCGGGAAGGGGGTACTGAATAGCTTGCTTCATCACCATAAGCGTGAGTTCATTCATGTCTTTTTTTTTGTCTTCATTTATATTTTTGTATGCATTTGCTTAAGTTGGCGGTAAAGCTGTCTTTGTCTACGGAGGCAGGTGGTGGGAATAGCATTTGTTTGTTCGTGAATCGTGTTCAAGCTTGATGAAGGAGACAACAAAACAACAGCGGCAACGGTCTCATTTTATCCTTTGACCTCTGACTGCTAACAACACCTTTGCGAAGCTGTAAAGTAACCATAGTTACTATAATAGGACTTGTATTACCATTCGGTCCAGGAATTCTGAGTTGACAGATTCTTTGTGTAATTTGAGCGGCGGCAGAGAAGGAACTTTTTATTGCTCAAAAGTTCATCGACTGATTGGAAGGACGACGACAGCTTTGTCCAGAGGATTTTGGCCCGCGTTGTTGTTTTTGTTGGTTTCTACTCGTCGCTGGAGCGATCGATTCATCAGTTGCTATAGTAGCTTTAAGAACGCTGCGGAACTTAATTTTAGAACGGTCTGAGTTGACTCTGTTGTTGTGTTTACCATGGCAGCGACGAAGCCGATTACAATTATCGTGGAGGGAAATATTGGGAGCGGGAAGACGACTTACCTGAACTTTTGCAAAACTCTTGCTAAAGACTATGTTTCTGTGGTGGAAGAGCCGATTGACAAATGGAGGGACTGCAGGGGTCATAATTTGCTGGTAAGTAATTTTTAGGATGTTAGAAATGTTGAAAATTGCTTAATTCTGGCGGGAAATTAACAAAGGGCTATTTGTGTTTGCATTATTAGGATCTGATGTATAAGGACCCTGTAAAGTGGTCCCTTTGTTTCCAGTCATATGTTCAGCTAACCATGTTGGATTTGCATACGAAGACCGTACCGAATCGGATTAAAATGATGGAGAGGTCTATCTTTAGTGCCAAGTGAGTCATGCATCTGCTGTGGGCCTGAAGATCGTTAAGGGCGAGCCATGTTTTCTGTAATGTGGGAATAATTAAGTTTTTGTTTTCCTTTCGTAGGTACTGCTTCGTGCAAAACTTGAAAGATCAAGGGCTAATGAATGATGCTGAGTTCACCGTGCTGACGGAGTGGTTTGACTTCATTCAAGAAGCAATTCCGCTCCAAGTTGATGGAATCGGTGAGCTATATTATGGGATACAGTGAATGATTGACTGAATGACTTGAGAGGATCGTAGTGTGAGGAACTCCTTTTGGATTTTTGTTGTAGTTTACTTGAGAACTGATCCTGAGGTGGTTCATAAACGAATTTCCAAACGAGGAAGATCTGAGGAGGATTCCATTTCTTTGGATTATCTGAAAAGTGTCCACGAATTACATGAAGACTGGTTGATCCGAGGAAAATTTGGGCCAGTTCCAAAAGTAAGCAAAGATCAGCTTGTGTAGAGTGTACCAATGGAAAGTTATGCTGATGCTAATGTTACGTTTCAGGTTTGGTGCATTAACGCCAACGACGACTTAGAAGAAATGCAGCCCAAATACCATGAATTGCAAGACACATTGAACAACTACCCCGTGGCAACTCCAACTCGTGCTTACGCTCAGCCATCTTAAAACTTCGTCATCCTACTTCTATCGTATTTTTTATAACATGTACGACGATACCGAATGTTTTGTCTCAGTTACCTTTATCTTTTGATTTGCAATTTGCAGTGGATTGTATATGTAGTTAAAATGTTTTTCACTCCTATCTTGGTGTTAACTTTTTCAAGTTAGGGTTCATCATTTAGGAGCAGGATGAATGATGCAAAATGGTAGAAAGTTTTTTTTGTTACGTGACCACTGATCTCTAGCGACGTGGTTTCCAGTCATAAGGTGGTGATTATAATCATTCTTTGAATCTGCAAGTTCTTATCGATATTTATAGCTTCGTGTCGTAAACTATCATTACTACACTGCAGGACGTCGTACCCAGTATTCTATGTGCCTTTTCTATAAATATTTATTTGTATCAGGATAAGGAATAAAGGTTATTCCAAAAACACATTATTTTTCATTGCTGACATTCGAAGACCTTGAAAGTCTCCTAGAGCTTATTTATTTTACAACTGCATGGAAACTGCAAAATCGTGGCAAAAATGCTTCCAGTCAATAGCAGGATGATATTAGGTCTGGCATGGAGCATGAAATTTCTAACGGGAGAAGTTTTCGTTGTCTTTGTTGATGCTTGTATTTGATCCCTATCTTCAGCATTATAATAATGCGATCATTTCAGGCTTCACATGTAGTGGTGGGGTATTGTCCCACTTGTCATTTCAGCCTGGTGGGACTGTCACTTAAAATTTTATTTCATGGCGCAAATCTACGAGAAAGCAGAACTCAGTGCATCATCAGAAATATGAAAGATAACACCTACAAGACGGCGGCATCCGTCTAGACGATGCGCTCGTCGCAGGTCGACACTGTGCATCATTATTTTAGCAGCGTATTGTTCTGATTTGGATAGAACTGCCCTTTGGGTGCTTAATTTACGTTACTAAGTTATCTTCGAACAGCATTTCATAGGCTACGATAATACTTGCAGAAACTGTCATTATTCAAGCCATTCCATTTTATACAAGTCTTAATGATAATACGGCTACAATTTCATTGTCTCTCTCATGGCTATCAGATTGCGTTTCTGCTTATGTATTTGTTCTTATCTTATTGCACGTAGAGTCGAATTTGTTTGCTGACTGCATGCTTTCATGTTTCTGCAGCGATCAGAAACCTCAGCAGTTATTCCTGAGCCTGGGGAGTGCTCACATACTTAAAGCAGTAATGCGTCATAACTTCATGCCCGTACGGTCCCCTCCCTCCCAAACATGAACGATCACCGGAATCACATTCATGCATGTCGAACATCATATGACTGGTGTACACTTTTATAGTGAGCTTCATTCCAATTATTATTATTTACTCCTCTTTGAAATACAATGTATATATGAGGGTCTAATAACCACATAAAAAAGGTCTACAAACTGGGAGTATTTTATATTTCAACATTAAACATTCTACGGTAAAAAAAACTGTGTAAAGAACACTAAGTCAGTGACAGTAATACTAACGGCAAACAATTATTGTTGTTAAGGGTAACATCAGAAGACTGAAATAAATTGTCGCTGCTACAATTATGTACACAAAATACCCTTAACTATCATACCTGGTGTAGTTGGATAACGAGAAATTATGCTAAAAACTATGCTGCATCGAAAAAGAGTTTTGATAATTTATAATTAATCCGAGAATGCATCGGAATCTTCGTCATCAAAAACGTATTTGGCCTGCTTCCTGTTTCGCTTTTCACGCTCAGCAGCTCCGTCATAAACGCGGGATTTTACGGGCGAATCGGCGAAGAAATCATCATCTGAGTCGGATCCCTTCTTTCCCTTCTGCAAAAATCAATAGTTCTTGAGTCACCAATCGTGTTCCTATTTCTCCCCACGACACGACTAATCATGCAAATCACGACAAAAGGAAGTACTATAGAGCCAAACGAAAATAAAACAGCAAAAAAAACCCGAAAACCTTTGAAGGAGCCTTCTTAGTAACTACTGCAATTTCGTCATCGGATTCGGAGCTTGAAGCAATTACGTGCTTTCTGGGGGCAGCAGACTTCGCGGGCGCTGCTTTCTACAGTGGTTATTAACAGTTTCATGAAGCTTAGGCTAGGAATTATTCACAATACTATAATGACTAAGGTGATCAAAGCAAACCTTTGGCGAGGGGTCAATAATTTCCACTTCAGATTCAGCGGAACTTGCAAATAGTTTCTTTTTGTTAGCAGCGGGCTTCTAATGTACAAAACACACCAGCACCCCAAATCAAAATAAGCAAAAACAAAAGACTAAGTCCATAACGAGACAACTAAAATGCAACATCTACAGGACATAAACTACAAACAATTTTACCTTCTTTGGGACGACGACATCAGAATCGGAGTCTGAGAAATTTTTCTCTTTCTTTTTTCCTCCCGCCTTCTAAAACAGAACAAAATAAAGTTGGTCACGCTCAGTTCAAAACAAGCTGCAATATATGCCAGATCACAATGTATTTAGTATTTTACTATTATAGCGTACCTTTGGAGACTTCTTAGGACTTCCAAAACTGAAGCTGGAGTCGGAGAAATCATCCTCGGATTCAGAATCACTGCCCTTCTTTTTCTTCTTAGCTGGAGACTTGGATTTAGCTTTGAAGTTAAGTTTGGTCTGCTTCAATCCATCCTTGGATCCCTTGGGAGCACGAGGTTTCTTCTCCCCTGGGGCTTTCTTTGCCCTCGGTTTGGCAGCACCCTTTCCAGCGGCCGCTCCATTAGCAGTCCCCGTCTCACTGGAACTGTTGAGCTTGTCAATGAGAGATTCATTTCCTTCTTCAAGCATGAGATCGAACTCATCCTTCTCCAGTTCTACGTCGCCATTCTCCTCGGACTTCTTCTTGCCACGGCCCTTGCCTTTGTTTTCTTTCACCTTGTTAGCGGCCTCGACCTTCTTAATGAGATCATCGATAACAGGAGCAACTTTCCTGCCCATTGGAGATGGACACGTATCTAGCACGGCCTTCCTCGAAAAGCCTTTCTTGGTTGTAACTGTCTTCTTCTTGGCATCACCTGAATCTTCGTTTTCTTCTTGCTCAACACGTGTGAGTTCTTTCAAGAAGGCGTCCAGATCATCATTATACAAATCGTTCGCAGTCTTCCTTTTCAGCGCATCCAGCTCTCGCTGCTTCTCATCTCGCTTCTTTAACAAATCTTCCTTTCTTTCGAGAGTCAAACTCCACATGGGCATGCCTAGGATGTAATCAAAGTCCTTTCCTTCTTCTGGCTCTTCTTCAGCCGCTTCCGTGTCTTCCTCTTGTTGGGCCTGCAATGTAACTTGACGAGATTTCCACGCTTTCACGGGATCTGAGTCATATTTGCGCTGAATCAACTCTTCAACCATCAACTTCCTTTTCTTGTTTTCTACTGTAATTCTTCCGTCACATTTCTCCACGATGAATCTAGCCTGATTTGACAATTTTGATGCCTCAGCAGAGAGGAACCCCAGCAAGTACTCACGCCTCTTTGTATACATTTCAATACGAAGTTCAAAGAATTCCTTCAGAACATCTGTCACGGAGTTATAACGTCTCAAGCATCCATTCTTGTCAAACAGGACCATTGAAGTCAGGTTAATAACTGCCTGAAGCTTGAAAACTTTGTGCAATCCCTGCTCTTCAAACTTCATCAACGTATCAGGCTTCATGGAGATGACAAATTTGACAGTAGTATCCGTATGATATTCTTTGTAGTCCGTAAGAACAGCAGGTGTCTTGTCACTCCCGTTGACCATTGGCTCGACGACGGACTCCTTGTAAGTCTGGGTCCACGTACCCACTGGCAGCTCAGTAACTTCAACTTTTGTGTCACTTAAAATACTTATTTCTCCATTTACTGCGTATTTAAGAGGGGAGATTTCGATGATTTCCCCGCGGAAGTTTTTGTACCATGGTTTCATATGAAACGGGTCGTCGCCACGGATCATACGTTTCAAGTTATCTACAATTTCACGTGGATTAAAGTTGGGAACTCGGGTCATCCAGCCGGTTCCAATGCCATCAGCTCCGTTCACTAATACCATTGGGAGAATTGGACAATACCATTCGGGTTCAATGCGTTGATTATCATCATACAAGTTCTTCAAGATCGGCTCGTCCCGCGAATCGAAAATAAGTCGGGCCAATGGACTCAACATTGTGAAGATGTACCTGGGTGATGCAGCATCTTTGCCTCCCTGAAGTCTTGTACCAAACTGACCGATAGGTTGCAGAATATTGATATTATTGGACCCCACATAGTTTTGGGCCAAGTTTATAATCGTGGACATCAAGGACTGTTCACCGTGATGGTACGCCGAATGTTCTGCTACCGATCCAGCCAGCTGGGCAACTTTGATTTCTCTCTTGTCATTCCTCTTGAGGCATGTATAAAGTACTTTACGCTGACCAGGCTTCAGACCGTCAACTAAACTGGGAATAGATCGTTCGTTATCCAGATTGCTGAAAAGGACCAATTCCTTGTTAATGAAGTCTGAAAAGGTGATAGCGCGAACATTCGTATCATAGATAACATCTTCAGCTATTCCCATTTCTTTCCGTCGTTTTGTATTTTCCATCCAATTGGTCAGCCAATCCTTTCGCTGCTCTACACATTTCTTGCTGAATGCCATTGTAATCTGTTCATCATCGACCGGGCCTTGATACTTAAATTTTATTCGATGTCGAGCCATATCCGCAAAATATTCTTTCGCCTCCTTGGATGTGGAGGTACCCAAACCTTTGTAGTACTTTAGCCTGTACGTCTTCCAGTTTGATGTTCTCTTTTTCCACTCATCTAGCTCTGGCATTGAGTAGAATGAAATACTTTGACTTCCTTTAGTCGCTTTGACAATAGGCGTGATGAACTCTTCGATAAAGTTCATCTGCAGAAGGCTGGGCCAATTATGGTGAACGAAATTAATTATAAGACCCTTGATGTGCGATCCATCATGATCCTGATCAGTCATGATCATCATCTTGCCATATCGTAGTGTGCGTAGATCATCTATGGATTGATATTTCTTCTTGTATTGGATTCCCAAGATCTTAACGAGGGCGCTAATCTCAGCATTGTCCATGATCTGCAAAGCAAGTTCAGATTTATTGATAAGAACACCAGAGACATTAAGTAATGCTTAAAGTATATACTAATCGGTCACCTGCTTGTGCGATGCTTCCCGAACGTTTAAAAGTTTACCCCTCAACGGAAACACTCCGTACTTGTCTCGTCCAACTACTCCCAAGCCAGCTACAGCCAAAGTCTTGGCTGAATCTCCTTCGGTCAAGATCAAGGTGCAATCAACGGAATTCTTCGTGCCTGCATCGTTAGCATCTTCCAACTTCGGGATACCTGGAAGTTGAAATACATCTCAACCATAAGATTTATCCATGAGAGTTTATAAAAATGAATTTACAGCATAAGCCATGAAAGTAGAAACACGAACCTTTAATTTTATTCTGCTTTCGACCTGAAGCAGTTTTATGCAGCAAGTTATCAGCTTTGAACTTGGCCCATTGGAGGACAGATTCGACGATACCAGACTTGACGACGCCCGTGTAGAATTTCTCGGATGGCTGGCACTTGGATCTGTCATAAAATAGATGATTATTATTTAGTCATCACATCTCATGCTCATGATTTTAGTCATCAGACAACATACCCGAAGCTTTTCTGCTGAAGAGTCATGTGTTCCTTAGTTTGCGAGTCAAACGTAGGATTTTCGATCAAGCAGTTGACAAATATCCACATGTGATTTCGAATCTGAAAAGGTTTGATATCAATACCATTCTTGTTTTTCTTCTTGATAGTCTCCACCAGGTTCTTCACGACCATATCGGCCACGTAGTCAACGTGTCGTCCACCCTAGAATATATTGATTACAGATGTAAACTAAAATTCGACAACTGCTCTGATCGCACAAAACCAGATGTATGACAACTTCTTCACTGAACATAATATACAAGTGTGTGACCACTGCAAATCTACCTTTGTTGTCGCAATGCTGTTCACAAATGAGTTTTGCTGGAATCCATTTTCGGATGGCGCGACAGCAATCTCCCAGCGGTCACTAACAGCTTCGTAGTTGAATTTAACCTTATTTCCCGTCTCATCTTCTTTGTCCTTCAGGAATAAGTCCACATAGTCCTTGAATCCCTTCACCTGTTGTAGCCGAAACATGAGAAAAGAAGCACGTTCAGAATTCAACAGTAAGATCAAATTGCCATGACAACTTATATGACTAAACATACCGGTAACTTGGTTCCATTCAAGTAAACTTTCACTCCTCGGGAAGAAGCTGCGATGTCATATGCTCGACGATTGAAAAGTGCAACTATGTCCGCATCCAAAGTCGTCATTTTAAACTTTTCCAAATCAGGCTGAAACGAGACTTTTGTGTAATCCTTTCCAGTAAATTCTTTGATGCTGGGTTCCTTTGTCTTGCCCATATTCCTCTCCCAAACCTATAAGTCGTTGTCAGAACCGTCAGCAAATCCGCATTGCAAGCACTGGCAAAAACTGTATAGAGCTCCATTAATTCCTCAAGCCTTACCTGTCTAAATTTTCTCTTATGCTCGATACTACCGGTCTCCACTTCAAAGCGGTTACTAAAAACATTGCACAACTTGGCACCATAACCATTCCTGCCACCAGTGACTTTCTTCTCCTCGTCGTTGAAATTTGAGGATGTCAGCAAGTGCCCGAAAATCAACGAGGGCACGTACATCTTTTCCGTCTTGTGTTCCACAACGGGGATACCTTTCCCATTGTTCCAAATGGAAATCGAATTAGTTTCCCTGCAATAACACGAGGCAACCAATTTAGACTACTTGGTAAAGGCCATAGTACATCTACTCTAATTATTAGTGAACTCACGGGTCAATGTCAATTTTGATGGTGTCCATGCTACCGTCCCTCTGTTTATTATCAGCAGCATTTACCAAAATTTCGTCAAAGATCTTGTATAGGCCAGGAACATAAGTGATATTTCTCTGGACCATTTTCCCATCGTCAATTACCCACATCAGCTCCGTCACGGGCTCAACCGATCCTTAAAAAGAAATCCAAACCCATATTTACATCCTATACCGGCTCATTCTTATTTTTACATCCAAATTTTTCCAACTGAACTTACCAATATACGTATCAGGTCGGAGTAGAATATGCTCCAGCGGTGTTTTCTTCTGGTATATATCCTCAATGGCTTGTTTAGCCTTCTTTGGGGCCTCCCTAGGCCCGTCGTCCATCAGGCTCATTTTTGTCGCAAAAGTCTGTTAAATAATGTAAAACAAACACTACATCAGCATACAACATTCAAATAATTTCTCTCCTTTACATGCAAACCGGCTAACTATTCCTCTATCCTCTATATTCTATTCCAAAATGAACACAACTGATAACAGCACAGCCAAACAATTCAAACATCTATACCCTCGAAACAGAGTAACTAGCCAAACACAAACGGCACGCATTTCCCCAGCGGTTCCAAATTATAATATCTTTACCTGAATGAGACCAAAGGACAAATTACTACACCGGAGTCGACAACGGATGACTCCAGCAAAGAAAGGACCAAGAAGACTCAGATTGGCGCCGAACAAGGAATGATAAAGAAAATTGGGAAGGAGCAATTGGAAAACTAATAAACAAATTTAAAAATATCTCATTAAGTCAATCATAACAGTCGGAATGGTACAGTTCTCATGGTCTCCTCTACCCTTTCTCACTTATTATTATACAATTCTTCCTCAAAAATGCAAAGCCAACAGCACAATCACTGTATTTCTTCCACAGTAACCTAAAACTTTTCACATTCAATACAAAATATCTATACTAAAAACTGTAAACGCTTCTTAAAATTGTAAACCTAAACGTTTTCTTTCTACTGCTTGTATTTGACAGTACAGAAAAGTTTACACACAAAAAATTCCCAAAATTTCTACGTACCTGCACAACTCTGAAATAATTTCAATTTCCTCCTCCTCCAGGAAACACTGATAACGACTTTTCCACAAATGTCAAAAAATTAAAACGGGAATAAACTGAAGTCAAAGGATTAGACGCGGAAATTTTTTAACGACCGCTTTCGTATGGGCATCGCAACCTGAAACGGAGCGAGATGAACGAACCACTGATGACCGCTCTGAGACATTAAGCCGAAAATTGAACAAATTCTACGGCTCACGACTCCCACTGCGTCGACTCTAACCGTACACCGCTGTCATAGTGATTCCACTGGAGGACCAATGCACGGGGAGGACGACCAATCAAATGGCAACGCTGTCCGCCGCCAACGGTTTTAGTACTGCTCCTCAATTGTCACCGGACGACAACATTCAAATTTTTAGGCGCGAAATCAGCTCTCATCTGTCAGCCGTTCGAGGCGGTCCAGCACCTGAGCATCAGAATCAGAGCA
>JAQFYD010001653.1:0-11514 GCA_034694225.1 Bourletiella hortensis
TTAATTATATTGCCGAACCCGATAATACCTTTTGGATTTGAATTACGCTATTGATGTGGTTTGCAGTATAATTATATTTCTGAAATTTATTTATACTTTTTCTTCCAATGCCTGTCATTATTCGTGTTCATGAATCAAGTCATCCGTCGTTTAACCATGCAACCTCTGTTATACTAAAGTGCAGCAAACTAGCCCTTTGTTGCATGCAACGTCTCTACTGGGTTGCCGCACGACTGCTCCGCACGATTTCATACAGACTCCAGTTAAGGAACAGTTTTGGTCCGGCCCAGCTCCTCTCATTTGTCTTGACTGCAAAAATTAAAGTAATCAGGAAATGACTAACTTATTTCCTTTCCTAAAGTTGCCTCCACAATGGATGATACCGAGACCGTTACGAAAAAAAAGATTTTAGTTCAATGTATAGAAATTGAGTGCAAGCAAAGTATAGCTTACCAGGGCGATAGGATCGTCGGCTGCCCGTGACGCCTTGGCATCTAACAATAGGAAGATGAGGACTGCCATTGTGAGAAGAGGCACTAAGAAAACCTTACTTGCCATTTTCTCTGTCCTTAGTGGAGTATTGTTGATTTCAAAACGGCTCATTTCTGCTGAAAACCCTGGCTACTAAGTGGCTCCAGGCAAAGAAGGTAACTAAAACCGTACTGGATTACAAGCGGAGGAAGTAGACGGAATTTTATAGGTTCGTTCAAATATCATCGTGGATTACGTGCCAAATGCGGTTTCAGGTGCGTCATGTACGGCATAAATCATTTATTGGGGCAGCTGCTGCCATCATTTCCTGAGGCCTTCATGTACATTACACCTGCGCCCGGTCAACGGTCTTGTCAGTGTTCTCTGTGGAAAGTGGGTCCCATTTTTAGAGTATATTAATAATGATTAAGTACTGGAAGCGTCAGATGATTTTGCTGATCAGAGCTAGGTTTGACTGGTTTTAGTCACTTTGCCTGAATCAATTAAAAATGATGCTCCACGTCAAACCGTTTGCTGGCTTACTCTTTTGCTACGCTTCACACACTTATTAACGCACCTGTACTGCTGTCTGTGAGTGAGAAACAGAGCCCGCACATGTCAGCTTCTTCAAATTGAACTTGGGGTGTCTTGACCAACCGTAGACATAACGTATAGCTATCGCGGTTTTGGAGTAGAAACATGAAGATAAAAATGTCATGCAAATGAAGAATACCACCATCACGGAAAGTTCACATTTGGAAATCATACAGTAAAATATCTGTGAATACATTTGTATAACTACAGTAAACTGCATCTTTTTCTGCTGATAACACCGACAGTATGCATCAATTTGCTGAGCTTATTCAAATCATGGTCGTCCTCTTTCCTCGGGGTTAGTGACTTAAGTTCTTGCATCATGTCACAAGGAAGTAAAGAATCCCATGAAGTCACTGAGCTTTGAGGCCGAGTAAGTGTGCAAATTCTGTTCAGCCAATTGTTTTTAAAGTTAAGTTATAAAATCTTATCGATACGACAATGTGGCTCAAAATATTGCCCGTAGTTGGCTTTCATTTTGTGTTGCATTGGCTTACCGTAGCCTATGCAGCGGATACCCAAAAAGGTATGTCTTCCTGGATGCGGAGCCACTGTTGTCCTAAACCTGTCGTTTTTATAATACCGAAAAGTTCGCAAACGCTACTGACATGCGTTATTTTTGTTTTGTTTTAGATGTAGACAGCTGTGTCGGTCCTTCAGGGAAGCTCGGTCTTTGTATTTCTCTCAAGAAGTGCCCCACTCTTTTCAAGATTCTACGCGAGGATCCAATTCGCCCTTCAAGAATAAAGTTTTTACAGTCTTCCACTTGTTCTTTTAGCTATGATGACCCATGGGTGTGTTGTCCTTCCGATGAGGTAGAGGAAGACGATCAGTCAAAATTTACTGCTTCCACTTCAGCCGCTGCCAACAATGTTACAACTGTCCCAAGCAAAGATAACGGCATTACGGGGTCGTCGAAGCCCATAGAGAACCTGTCTGTGGAAATTGAGAACCATCGAAATTTCAGGTTTTTACCAAAGCCTCAGTTTTGTGGAGCATCAGCTTCTCAAACGGTGGATCGAATAATTGGAGGGACAATAGCAGGGCTTGGAACGTTCCCATGGATGGCACTCCTTGCATTTAAAGGTATAATACTGTTGTCACAAAGATTAGATGATGGAGTCCACATCACTAGCATAGCAGCATTATGCTTTGCGCGTATAATAATAGAATATCAGCCATGAAATTAATAAACGAACAACTATTCTGATGATCCTAGATCCTGCAGGCGGATTTCAACTGGCTTGTGGTGGAACATTAATTAACTCACTGCATGTTTTAACCGCTGCTCATTGTGTCACAAATCTGCCTGCCGGCTTCAGCGTGTAAGTAGATTTTACGTCGTTCCAATGACAGTTCAAGCGCAGCCACTGTTGTACTGATCTAGTCCATTATATATCCAGTTCTTTTGTTCGGATTGGTGAATACGATCAAACGCATGACCCTGATTGTCAAGACGGAATCTGTGCTCCGAGACACCAGGCAAGGGATTTGATATTTTCTGTCACAAACGATTCCCCTAATGGTGATTAAAGTTTACTCTTTATTCTTTCAGGATATTCCAGTTGAAGGAATTACTTCACACGAGAAGTACAGCTTGAGTGGCAAGTATGAAAATGACATCGCCTTGATTCGCTTAAAAAAGCGTGCAGTCATAGGAAGTGAGTTGCTTGAACTTTATAGTATCAGCATCAGATTTTAACATACAACTAAACGATTGCAGCATTTGTCCAGCCAGTCTGTTTACCCCAAGGAGAAATGCTAGAAAGAGGTTCTGAAAAAGAAGGCACCGCCACCATTGCCGGGTGGGGACGAACTAGAAGCAGTAAGGCAGTTACACTAAATCTTATGGTTACATTCCGTATCACGTGCCCTTGTCACATCGCAAATGAACAATTAATGAATCTCAGCCGCATTTCAATTACAGAGTATACAGAAGGCTCGTCGGTACTGCTTCAAGTCCATCTTCCAATTGTACCAACCGAGAAGTGCATTGAGGCCTTTAAATTAGGACCAGATGACCACTCCAAGGTAGCTGCAAAGGATGTACAATTTTGCACTTTGCTGAAGTGAGTACTCAATTTTTTTGGAATGCTTTACAGATTTGCGCTGGAGGTGAAAAGGGTAGAGATTCATGTAAAGGTAGGGGAATCACCATCAAATTTATCACAATTAAGGTTATATTAATTCCCCAGACAGCAGACAGGATTCTATTGCTTACATAGGTGACTCTGGTGGACCTTTGATGAAGACAGTTTTGGACAAGGGAACAGACGTAGTGCGGACATACCAATTGGGTATTGTGAGTTTTGGACCACCTAACTGCGGCAGCTCTATGCCTGCAGTGTATACGAAGGTTTCGCATTACCTCGTCTGGATTCTAGACCACTTAAAGGAATAATAGTGGAATTCCACTCCAGATTTTGACGTCAACATTGAGAATTATGCGCTTACTATTGGGGCAAAATCAGAGGCCACTGGTCACATTTGTTAGTTACTTCTCCCTTTCATAAAGGGCTATTTTTTGATATTTCTGTTCCATAATAAGAGTGGGGCGCTGGAAATTTTATAGCTTTCTACGCTAACAATAAGCAGCCGGTCCAATATTTTAGAGGTTCCTCATGAAACTAAGAACCTCAGAACAACTACATGACGACTGTTTTGAAATTGATTTATTTATTGATAACAATATAAGGATTTGAGACTTGAACACAGCACATACTCTTTTCAGTTTTACTCTCGCGACTGCTACAGTTGACGCAATAAACGTTTAATTTGAACACTGAATTTTATTATGGAATCGCAATGCACATATTATTTTGCAAGCAACTAGCATCATACGATCTTACAAACTCATACATGTGCGGAAACGATACACCACTTTCCATAGTGATAACGGATTTAACCAATTCGTAATACCCAGTAATCACTAAACCATTTTAACAATAAATTTTGAACCTTGCCATATAGCGTACAACTTGCTTATTAAGTCTACCGACCCATACATTCTAAAAAATAAAAACAAAACAACTATTTCTGAAGCTGCACGCAGCCCAACAAAGCGCAGGAAATATTGAATAAAAAATTGTAAATAACTGAAACGGAATCAGCAATTCACGAGGCGATCCATAAATTTCCACATTTAAAACACAGAGAATTTACATTAAGATGAAGATTTTTTCCGTAGACTTACTGCCACTTTATCATTCATTCCCTAGCAGCCTTTCATTTAATACAGTTCATGCAATAATTGTTCATAATGGTAGAAACTGGAGTAAGTCATTACTGCTATTTTTATAATTGAGATGAAATCCATTGAAGATTAAAACACGCTTGAATCATTTAACACACATTGCACCATTTCCCATGTAATATTTTGGTTTTGTATACCAGCTACAGCTTGTAGTAGTAATAGAGTTGAGGGTTTAAGAGTCCTCTGCAAGTTTTAACCCTTCTGAGGCCTTGTTAACCAGGATAGAAAGTACTTTGTTCCATCCTATAGCTGCCGTCGGGGTATACAGCTCTCCAAGTTCTTGTTCCAAAAAGTCGATGAGGCTTAACTTGACGTTCTGTCAAAGAAAGCAAATATATTTGGTTATATTTTCTCTTCCTTTCCAAGGCAACTTTTACATGATCATGATGATTCCTGCATTCGCTGTACTTGACGTGTTTTCTTTACTACTATCGTGTTACTACTGACTCATCCTAAGTACTAGTGAACCGGTTTTTGCAGTCTTCACATCATCATCAGTCTTCCTTTATCGCCTGTTCAGCAAACTATCTTAGCTATAGCAGGGCATCATGAAGAAGAGAACCTCAGAAAAGTAATTTCCTACCTAGGTTGAGTATTAGCCTATGTTTCTAATGCATTTATTTCCTCACATGGTCAAATTGCTTTAAAACCTGCACGGAGGTTTCATGCGTAATGTATTGCGTGTTTCATGCATTTTAATTTAACTTTCTAATGCGCTGCTTTGGTCTATAATGAGATTTTGTCTACCAGCAGGGTCTGACCCTTTTAGCATCATAAAATCCGCGAGGGCATTAGCAGGTTCATAAGCTGGCGATTAATTACATTTTTTGTGAATTCCTACGCAAAAATGAATATTACACAAAATCAAGTATGAAGTTGTCCTTGCGGGCTCAACACAGAGCGAACGTATGGAAAATAGGCTCATAAAAACAAATTTCCCTATCATGCTAATCTTCAACATATATTCTCCCATTGCCCTCAGACATATAAGGATGCAGCCTCAATAGCAGGAAAACTTTGCATAAATGCTGACTGGCAGTAAAGTAAGCGTAAGTTTATGTATAGAAAGAAGCGTAGACTGCAAATATTTCTTGTAAACTTGTAATTAAGCTCACCGCAAAATCGCTAGACTGTATCTTGCGCTTTGCATGGTTCTGTCCGGTTTTAATCAACAACTCAGTGAGAACCTCCGGGTCGTCCAAATTATCTACAAGTCCGTTGATGGCGTTCATTACAGTGAAGGCATGAGCCTTTAGCCGTTGGTTGTGGGCCAGTTGGAACAACGGAACGTCAGCAAATCCCCGGAATTTTCGCTGGTATTCAGGATACTGGTTGAAAAAGCTGTCGGAAAAATTAATTTCATAATTCCGTAACATTCATAATTATTGTGCTAAGCATGCCATTTCACACTGCAGAAAGCCCTGAATAGCACGTGTTAGGTTATCTCAACTTCATACGCGGGTCTGGAATGGGAGTGATATCAGCCTTGCTGACAGAGCATGCACATGGAATGCATGGCTCAATACTTCCTTCTTGGTTTATACGTAGTAAAGAAATGGTCTTAATGGTAATAGTGCGTGTGTGTACTTGTTTGGATGACATGTAACTGGCTGAACAGTCGGGATATGACTTTGACAGGGTTAAAGACTTAAGAAGTACGTATGGGAAAAGACTGTTACCACTCATTGATAGTAATTTGTACTCAACGGAGCAAACCGGATTTTGTACAGTGTGACAATAACAGTGATTCGTGCCATTAGTTAGGCACAAAAAATGAAAATATGATTGCGTGAATTGAACTTAATGTTTGAAATGGTAGCAAAGGACATTTTCTGCTTTTGTAGGAAAACTTAATGATTACTGTTTCAAATGGCTAGGAAATAAGAATGCTTACAGCAGGAACCATTTGACACCATTCCCTTTAAGGTCCTTGCTGACTAGGGACCATGTGTCACGAACTGCATCTTCCTCTTCTTGGCTCAGGGCTAAATCCTTCTCAGTTTGTGGGCAAGCCATGCTAGAACTTGGTAAGTATGTATTCTGAAAAAAGACATTTTAAGGAACAGACGTTAAATTTCTATAAAACGGAACAACTGCTTCTCATGACCCGCTCTCCCGAAGATCACACTGCCACTCTGAAGCGTTTGTATTTATAAAAAATTCAATTCCTCCATCAATAGGTTACCCTAACACTTTCTCCACAGACAGTGAATTAGTTCGTCATACACTATGCACATACTTTATGCTCGACAGATAATAGTGGAACTGTCACGAACAACACGTGCAGATTTTTCGAACCACGTGCGTTAACACATTTTGCCATTTACCTCACAAAAATCTAGAGGGAATGATCCTGATCCTGGAATGATATCAGTAGAAGGGTTCCCTTCCGAGTGCTGTAGAAGACACTGCGCTTTGTATGGACAACGAAGGCAATGGCCACTAATTATGAACTGAGGAGCCGACAAGTGTCTTGGTCCGTTGTGAGTGACCAGTCCACTGGTGGGCTTTTGCGAGTCTTGATCCACTTTTCTTTAGAGTTGATTACCAATTTGATTCATGTAATATGGCTTTGTGATGGATGAGCTGACGAGCGCGCTTCAAAGTGAGAGCCGAGCACACTATGCACACTTGAAGACAGACACACGCAAAGAGACTGTGAATCGATGACTTCTCTGCGACTGACTGCCTGGAAGTCTCATCAGGAATTGTTAGAACTATGTCTCAGTAATGTGGCAAACAAGTAAGAATCAATGGATGTTTTTTTATCTCATATGAATAAACGAGTCATATGAACGTGTATACAAGAGGGGGACCTCCTTCTGACCATTCAGTTTACTACTCATCTCAAGAAGGTTAGTGTTACTGCTTCCACTGTCATTATCATCTTCATCATCATCACCCCCATCAGCATTATTTTACAGGGCTGATACTTTAAACTTTTACAAAAAAAGACATCTTAAAGCTTGTATCGCATGTCTCCGTAGATCAAGTGCCCATTGCTGGATGCGCCAACAGATGCAATAGCTATTAATCTATGAAGCTTCAAGTGGCCATCATATGTATACTATAGGATTTTTGAAAGAAATATTGAAGCACCTTCCAGTTCAACCGGTTCTGTGCCACATGAACGTGTGTGTGGATTGATTTTCTTTCTTTTTTTTCCAGGCGTTTAGATTCAAGAGGAAACCTTGTACCTGGAGACATCCAATGGCCATGACAAACACAGAGCTTCACTAATGGTATGTTGTCAATGTTTTCTACAGGGGGTATACCTTCTTTACTCATTGTCATTAATTTATCATTGTCTGTATAATATTTCCTTTATTGCATGCCCCATTAAGCACCGTCCGTGCCTCTGAGACCAACAAGTATTACTGGATAGAGGATATTATTGATGGCTGTGGCCATAGGAGAAGATGGATCTATTATAATAATAATAATTGGATCGATCAATCCCTTTAAACATGTACTTTTTAATTGCCCGAGGGATTTCACGTCATCCAGTAGTATACACAAGATGACATCAGGATGTTGTCTCTGCTGAAGTGCAGGTTTCCAGCGGTGAAGCACTGGAACAGCAGGACGGTGTGGATTTTATTGCGTACATGCTTGTTTACACGTCTCCCCAGGAACTGCGTAATTGCATTCGCATAACAACAATTAAAATGGGCGCGGGGAGTTTTCTTCATCGTTTATTAATACTGAGCAATATAAAAATAAATGAGTAATTCTGGAACCTCGTATTGTGCTCAATTGTTCGAGAAGACTGTATCCAGACGTAAAGCGGATTTCTATGAAAGGTTCCATCAATGGCCTTGTTATGAAAAGCGAAACTTTTACAATGATCAAAGGAGTGAAGAAACTGCTCGAGACGCTTATCGCAACCTCAACGTATTACACCGTATCTCTCTCCATCATGATTCCGTTTAAATGGGACACACATCTCAAGAAAGATTATCTCATTTTTCCATCCCCTCCTATGAACAAGTCAAAGCAATGAAATGAGAATGAAAAGCTTGAAAGCTTACAATTCTCCTTCCTTCATCAAAGACAATCTTTGTGTCCTTGCTAGCAAAATCTGCATTGATTTTAAATGAGATATAACGTGGAGAAGCAGAAGTTTTCATGTTCCTCGACAAGCAGTTAGGGCCAACAGATGCCCTCTGCTTGATAGGAATCCCTATATTTAGGGTCAGCATTTTTCCATTTAAGTACACGGTGTACACGTTATTTTGAGGATGCTTTATGACGACGCAAGTCCTACATTTTGGGCAAGGAAAATTGATTACCGCACGAGCACTTGCTTGAGCAAAGGGAAAATTAAAGTGCTTCCAATATGAGAGCAAAGTATTTTGCAGCTGTTCGAGAAACAGACATTCGCGCGACGTCACCACTTCCTGAGACGATAACAAAGTCATGGAATTTTTTAAAGAATCTGTCAACATGTTCACCTTATCTCGAGGTGGAATGAGCAGGGGAATAAAAGTTAAAATGAATTAAAATTGGACTCAAGTATTACAACATGTTCCAACGGCTGTAGTTGCCCTCAAACAGCCATTATGCTTGTACAAAACATGATGACAATTGTCCAGGCTAAAAGTTGTTTTCCTTGAAGTTAAGAGCGACCATAAATTCTCCAGAATCAAGTGCTCATATTTTCTGAATGTGACTTTTTAGACGAGTGTGCATATTAAGTGGTGACAGTCTACGTGACACTACAGAGTGTTACGCCTCTTAAAGAATCATATGCGAAGGTGACTTATACTGACGTTTGGAGGTTGCATAGCTATATTTGCCTTTCGTTTCAAATTTTTGAATGCAAATGTTGCATCTACAATCGAAATTCGCGTCCTTGTTGAATGAGGAAGCATACACATTGAATTTCAATTTCGTATTTATACATTCGACATGCACACTATCCAGGGGTGGAGGCCCAAATTAAAAATGCATAATGACGTGGCTTACCCCATTGTAAACATCGTGAACCGTATGAACTTCTGTCCCTGAAGCAGCACGAGATTTGTGTGTTTCTCATTGTACGTATGAAACATCACTGGACATGCAAGTAAACTGGTCAGAAACAGTCATGATCTTAACCGCCATATTCACATGATTTTCTATTGATATGGTTATTTCTACAATAGACAAGTTGTAGGCAATTAATACAAGTTTTGTTGACAATTGTTATGATAGCAGTTTAAAGATGTTGATTTGATCGGCCTCGTCAATCACCATAGGCATTGTTTTTCTTATTCCCATTCTCTCTGTCACGTAATCATGCCATCAAGACGACTGCTACAAAACCAATCCTCCCAATACCAGCGATCCTCTCGTGTGTCTTAACCGAACAATTTATTTTGTTCTATTAATAATCTGTGTATAACCTACCTATCTACATGTGTGCAGAGTTAATCCATGACACACTCAACGCTTTTCTTCTCCTAAGAATAATGACAGGAGGACTTGTTGCGATTCGCGGGAGAGCGTTCCTCGCATGCGACCGTGACAGTTGCATTTGTGGCCGGTCAGGTCACAGTCCAAATAGGAGGTCACCCATTCCGTGACTTTTATGCATTAATAATAACAACACAGGAAGGAGACAATAGAAAACTCCAATCAGTCAGTGGAGGATGGAAGATTATGGAATACGGTGAGTTCGCAGGAATGAGAGGTTGAGTGGCACTCGGAATGGCTTTCAGTTCGGTAAACACAAAGATAAGTGCAAAATAATGGGCTTCAAGGAGCAAATTATTTTCAACATGACTCTTAACTGCTGTTTCAACTCTCGAAAAATGTGAAAAGGGCTGCGGAATATTCCACTAGCAGAATAACAGCCGAGTTGACAACCACCCCGTTGGTGACTTCTACAACTAGCAGTTCAACTAACTTCATTACATAACATTATTAGATAGGCTGCAAGTGTTGCTGAGAATAGTGTGTGAGTGAATTTCGTTTGTTTTTGTCTGGGAGCAGATACAAATTCGAATAATCTTATTCATGTCCCATTGAATCGTTCAAAGCATGAGGTACAAGCTATAAAAACTTATCGAGTGGACATGAAGTGCGGTCATTTAAATAAAAATCGAAGGTCAAAAAGACAAAAGAATAGAATATTTGAACTTGGCAATGACAGCCACTCTAAAGCACTGCGAAGTGCTGAGACGAACACCTCATGGAATTTGTACTGGCTGAAGTAACAGGGGACAGTTATTTCATCCCATCATTTAATAGCTTGACCTGAACAGATCACACCGTATTTGTGACAATTTTGCAAATCCCGCAAGCGTAACTGTTCTCGGGTGGATTTTGATTTAAAAAACTATTGTAGAACTTTGCTCACATATATGAAACTATATGTCTTCACGAACATCCACTGTATTCTACGCTTCTGAGCCTTAAAACTTAAGCCTCACTTTGACATCTAAAAAAACAAACGTGACATGGAAATTATTAAATTTGTAGATCAGTTATTAACAACTGAGCGTTCAAAGAAAAGCCGAAACTATGGTGCATTCAATTTTCATGACCTATAACAATACTATTGTACTAAATGACAGTGCACGAGTTAATATAGTAGGGACCCTCCCTCACTTAGGAATCACAATGCAAGAGATTGTTGCCCTCCATTGGGAGAATAGCTGGGATCCTGCATGAACAATGAGATCGTACGTGTGTGAATTGACTTCTTCAGATTACCAGCCATCACAGTAATGTAAATAGAAGTGCTTGTTATTATGTCCTTATTTTTAGATGCGGTATGGCCTTATCCTTTAAGAATGTATTTGCATAGCCTATCACACTCCCGAAGATAATTCTACCACAAGAGTCCGAATCGCCCACAGACATGCATATCAATGACAACTGTAGTCAAAAGTAGACTCATTGATTCAGGCTAAATGATAAAGGTAGAATAGCCCCCATAAATAATTAAAAGTAATCAGTTACTTATCAAAAGGCACCGACCTGCTGTCCAATTGTTCCGTAAGAATTAGTTTAACTCAGGACGTATAGCTCAAGCGTACAAAACTAAGAATTAATGACGGTTATTTTTACTTCTGTCCACTAACCTTGGACGACTTCACTGGCTATTATGCACTGTTATTAACTCTCACACACGCTTAACGTAAACATCGGTAGAACAATAATTATCATAGCCACGAAAACTACAGTAAGTTTACCAACGTTGATTGTTT
>JAQFYD010001654.1:0-11514 GCA_034694225.1 Bourletiella hortensis
ACAATCATAATAATAATGGCTGAGGCCCATAGGAAGAGCCAATGGGAAGGTCTAGGCTGCTGGTTGTTGGGTCTTGGATGGAAAAAAATACATGGTTCATTTGAAACACACACGCAAAGGGATGGATGATGCCCTTGGTGGTGAGAGGAGGAAGAAAAGTGGCAGCTGAAAGGAAAGAAGAAGAAGAAGAAGGGAATTATACCTTTTAGCTTCTTTGTTGCATTGAACAGAGACCCTGTAAGGACTGGTGCTTGTTCTTAAAGACACAGTTGAAATTTATCCCCAAACCTGGAACATTTCATGCTGTTTTTGTAGTATACTGCCCTCATTCTCTGTAATATGCTTTTCCTTAAATTATTTGACCGTTCTTCTTCTGGTTGTTGTTGCTGGGTAGAAACTTACTAATGCCATTATATTATAGAAGCCCTCTTTGACCTATGCATCCATTAAGCTTGTCTTGTATTTCTTCTTCTTCTTCACTCCTAAAAAGTCGCACACATGAACCATGACTTTACTTATACTCTCCTCTTTTTTCTCCTCAACTTTTTCTGACATGACAACAATGCACCTTTCCTTTTCTGATTTTTAAGCTCTTTTTTCTTCTTCTCTCCTTGCTCTCTGATGTGCCTGCGCGGATTGTTGCTGTTGTTGCCTTTATAGATGTGTGACACTTTCTGAGCACAGAAGATTTCTGCCTCTACTATGACGAACATGACGTTGATGAAGCATCCCAAAAAATCTGTGACTATACTGCTTCGCGTCCTCCCTTTTATCCTGTTATTGAGCATGCAATAAATTGGATTCCCTTGAACCAGGATTTTAGGGGATTTAACCCATTCTCAAAATTACTACTTACAGCCGCCATAATTCCATTAAATACTACCGTCGTCCCAGCATAGCTATACAACAATACTACACTACTACAGTCCTCAAAATTATACACTCTGTCATTAATCTTTACAGAATGAAAATGATATGCTTGGCAGAAGGAGCATGATGAAGAAGAGCTCAAGAGGCCCTTTTGAAGCTCCATCTTCTCCTAGTTTCCCCATGATTAATGCCAATCGGGATTTCACGCTCAAAATTTAGCTGAAAACATGGCAATTTTATGGGGGAGGACGTAAAAAAATATAATGCGGAACGACATGAATTTTATCTCTGACCCATCTCGTCAACATCATCATCATCAACAACACTCCTTTCATTGCCTTCAATAGTGTCCTTAGGAAAAGGATCCCAAAAAATGGACCCATCACCATAGCTACTACTACATTGAGGCTCATAATAACTGCCAAAATATTTAAGCCATAGTTTTTATTATGGGTCCTTTCATAATGCAAAATATGTTTTATGATTATGAGCCAAAGGAGGACAGAGACTCATCAAAATTGCGATGATTACATTTTGTGAGTCATAAAAGAAGGAAGAACAAGTGACTGATTAATACAGCAGAATATTGTGTATGTGTCCTCCTGAAAAATCCATCAAAGGCGACATCCTTCCCATTAGTTTTATCACATCATATTGCAGCCGCGACACATAAGCAACTTTCACACTCATCTTCTTCCAGCCTAATAGCTTTTCGTACACAACAAATGATTGCACACATAGCTATACACGTGTGTGTGTGTGTGTGTGTCCCTCTTAAACACATTATACTCACACCTTAATGGGAACAAGTTGTGTCTTCAATTGCATTTGATTTGGCATGGGAGAACAGCTTTTTTTCACCTTCATAACGACAACGGCAACGATGACTATGAGATAATATTATTTGTTTTCAGCATAAAATCATGACTCTGAATAAATGCAATGTTGTAACAAGAGGACAAGCAAGTGGCAAATAATCAAGATTCATCATTTTCACCTGCACACACAAGCCATTCTTCCAACTACTACTACAACACAGTGGCAGTCAGTAGGCTCCTGCACGAAACGTGCCTTCTCAATCCATCTCATCCATCCTCTGTGCAAATAATCAGATGCGCAACGTTGTGAAATACTCGGTGTGTGAACAACACATACATGAAGAATATACGCGAGAAGGGATATGACAACAAGATGATTTTGGCCAACAAGAAAAATCATAATTATTGCCAGCTGAAGAAGATTCCATTACCTCGGAACACGCAAAGACAAGCAAATACTAATGCGCTATTCCTCATCCTCATCATCTCGGCATCTCGGCTGAAAACACCCCATGACAAAGTTCACACTATACTTGAGCTCGTAATATTACAAGGACTTTTCCACACACACAAACACACACGCCATGCAGAGCGTATTACTTAACGTTATGAACTTTTTTAGCAACTTGTAACAAGTTGCTCCGTGCGTGTGTGGATTTTTAAAAGAAAAATAATATAAAGTCCTGCATAATGTAATAATAATATAATGAATGAATTAACGAGCAGATCATTTGTATGCCAAGACATTAAAGGAACAAGCTGGAGGTGCGGCAAGAGCTTACAATCAAATGGCAAAAGTATGGACGAATCTGCCTGGCAAATCTCTTCTATAACTGCATCACCACCGCCACATAGTCTACATCTTCTTCTTCTTCTTGCTCCTGATTCTGTTTCAAAGTCCAACTCATCATCATCATGATGAGGAACAAGAACTCTCAATGGTCGCTATTTTAAGTCCATGTTGTAGCCAAGCAGACTGGCTGCTCCTTGTTCATCTGCATACTCAAAAGAATTTGCACACTGGCTTTACTCTCTCGTTTATTACATGTGTGTGCTTACAGGACACTCTGTGTTAATCTGTGCAACGCAAAAAGTATAATTCTTTCACTAGCACATGGACTGAAGGTGACTGTGACAAAAAACTGGTGACTTTGCCTAGTTGTTTTCATTAATAAATGGGAGACATTTAAAAAAATTGATGATAATCCAAAGAAGTAAATGATTATTCATTTTCACAAGAAGAAGAAGAAGCAGCAGCAGAAGCAGTCCTTGTAGTAAAAAGCTATGCAGCACAGAATTTACATAAGCATTCAATAATAACTCCTTACGGCGTTGTAGTTATAGTATGCGCGCGGCTTTGAAAAAGAGGAATATTATTTCTTGAAGGCTGTGATTATTTTTCACATGGAAGTTACCTAACTGCTTTACACCTGGAGATAATCTTCATTGAAAACTGTGCAGGCTGAAGAAGAAGAAGAGATGATGATCAAGTGTAGTAGGACGAGAGAAACTCGTTTAGTATTATTTTGCTTCCTGCAAATGAAGCCTCCTTCAACATAATTATATGAATCCTTCTCTCGGTCAGCACAAATGTTTCAATGTGTATAATTTAACAGGCAGAAACATGAGGGATAATCATAGTTTTGTGACTCTCATTAACAAAGTATACCTCCACTGTGAGCATAGAAGAGCATTTTCTTCAAGGCTTCCATCTTCATACTTGCTCAGGCTGACTGAGTGAGTGGCTCACAAAATCCCCGTCGGAACCACAGTCACTCTCGGAACAACAAACTTTTCAAGTCTACACACATTCACGCACGCAGGCAGAAACAAGTTTTGAGAGTCAGATTTGAGCCAACAAGAAGAAGAATACTGACTAAATCCCCTACAACCCTTTACAGATGAATAGTAGAATTAATTCTTTCATTTACAACAACAACAAGCTATACACAGTCTGTCTGTCTGTGAGTGTGAGAGCTAAGACTCGTCTCAGCTCTCATTATTGTCAGGGTAACCGTAACAATGCAATCATGATGCTCATCCATAGTACTGGCAACATTGCACAGGTGTTCACATAGTAAAACTCACTCAAACTCTGCCCGAGCTCTGTCCTATGATGATGATGCTTGCAGCCCCTAGGGTCATGACAGCAGCAGGTTTCTTTTCCTCCGCTTTTAATCCCCTCCAGCTATATACGCATAAGATTTGTTCATCTGTTTAGCTCAGACATTAGAGTATAGCTTTTTTTTCCATCCATTCCTCCTTCATCTCCTTCCCCGTCATCGGATCTCCTTCCTTCATAGCCTTTTACGGACTCCTCCAGCAGCAGCAGCAGCTCCTTTAAGGTAGCAAGAAACAACTGCAGCATCTGGTCTAAAATTTCCTCTACAACACTTTTAAGGTCTCCCTGCTCTCGTATTATTTGGTGGTGCCAAGTTAAGTCTAAAGGGACGCTGCTGAGGAATCAAACAAATTACGAGAAACACTTAACAACCTCCATTTTTTCCATCACGAATCTCACATGTCCCTACTAAAATGCTACTGTGATGGAAGCAGGATACATTGGATAAAAACGGTTAGTGGGACCGAGAATATGTTTTGACCACAAGAGAAGCAACATACTGCTACTGAAGCAGGAACAAACAGTAGTGACTGCTGGGTCGATATGCAACATGTGAATTTACAGTTTTGCATATGACCACGGTTAGCCTGTACAGGCTTCTGAGCATTCCTAGTCCAATTAACCTTAATTATTTTAATCGGATGAGGGATCAGAAGAGAGGAGATTACACACCTGATTTTCTTTCCCAACCCTTCCGGCTACGATTTTTGACGCTCCGTAACAACAACAAAGGAGCATTTAAAGAGGCAGATGGATGAGTGTGTGTGCAATCAGTAACTTGTAACACTTGGGTCTCTCTTGGCTTGTTTCAAAGGGGAACCTAGCTGTCATTAATGTTTTGTATTGATGTTTATGCACATTATTCTAGTCGGAGCAGAAGAAGAGACTTCTTAACGATACGTAAAATTAGTTCTTTCCGTTATTGTCAACCAAGAAGACATATGAAATTTAGGTTTCCGAGTCTCATTATCTGGTCCAGATTAATATTCACATTCATACGCAGACAGAAAGACAGACCTCATCATCACAGCTCGCTTTTGTAAGTAATGACACGAGTGTTGCGTTCGTGAGTGAATGTGTCTTATTTGCTTTGCTGCTGTTGTTACTAGTACAGCAGCTATGAACGGCTTGAGTGCCTATGCGTAAAGATAAGTAGGGGAAGTTTTGTGTATATTTATTTCTATTATTATCAACCGCACTACTACTAGGAGAACATCTAGGCCGCCTTGCTCACTTTACTCACTCATGCTCTTGTACGTGTGTGTGTGTGTACCAAAAGAAAACGAGATTTTTGAAGGCTAATTAAACTGCACGGAGAGTGTCATTAGCACGAGGGCGGGTGAAATTTTTGAGGGATCTGAGCACTGCAATTACTCATACTGAACGGAAATGTGACATCAATTATGAAGAATTGTTTCCATTATTCACAACAAGAATATTCATGAAAAAATGTTTAGTCAGAGTAATTTTCAAGATGCTGTGCGCAATAATGCTTCCGCTCTTCCTCAACATCATCAGAATATATGATTTTATGCATTATGATATTCAATTATGGGAGAATCCTTTGCAGCATGGATGCTGGCTGCGTTCACTGAAAGATGAGGATGAAGGTAGTGTTTAGTTTGTGTAATCGCCTTGTCATCTTCAGATAGTCACTTGAGATTTTTAGGAAATAGTAATAATAAACAAATGGCAAAAATTTCTGTTCTGCTTAATGAATACACTTTCTAGTTTATTAGACTTATCTCCTCTGTTTATCTCTGTGGAAACAAAAAAAAGTTCTTCCTTGTGCTGCTGTAACGTGGTGATCAACTATTAAAATGCAAATGAGCAAAGGAGGGGAGCAGAGGAAGGAGGAAATCATTTGGACTCACTTACCAGTTTTATCTTCTGTACGGGTCCATTATTTATCCTTCTATAGCCCAGGCCTTGGACGAGGAAGCGAGGCACAAAAAAAGCCGTAAGATTCCAGTAAAGAGCTTGAGTGTTACTTAATTGAAATGGTTGTGGTAATGATGACAAGATGAAGGCGAGGGAGTCTGATAAAAAGAGGGCCCAATCACACAGACTCTGTGCTGTGATGACTTGAAGAATTTCTCTGATAACAATCTAAAATGTTCCAACAATTGTCAAGATGCTAAAGAGGCGATGGAGTTGCAGATGGAATCATCATGATCCGCAATACAACATGAACAGAACTGAAATCAGATTTAATGTCTACGACAAGAGAACACAATGGGATTCATCAAAGTTTCTTGTAGTGCGATCATCAAATATAATACTTGTCAACAAGCGCGCAGCATTGGCTTAACATAAAACAGAGTTAGATGGGCACATTATTGTTTCATTCCCAAGGTAGCACTTGTCCACTTGTCAACCATATAATCCGCTCTAGATCCTTCATAACAACAACAATAGAGGTTTTCACACACAAGAACAAACACAACCAGCAACAACAACATCCATCCCACCAAATCAATGACAAGAGAAGATGAGTGGATTATTAAGAATCCACCAAGAAGAAAATTCCTATCAAATTACGTCCATCCCATGATCATCATTATGACATTCGTTCGTCAACAAAAACTGATACAAAGAAGCAGGGCAGGAAAATCCAACGGACCTGTTTGCTCACTTGGAGGATTCACCGGTAGAAGGATCAGTATTTATTTGCACCACGTCAATCCACCATGAACCCCTGCAACTTTTCAACTTTTCTCTTTCCCGACTACTTTATATATTTTCCTGTCTGTCCAACTACCAGTTATTTGTTCCGCAGGCATCAACTTGTTCAGGTTAACGATCGCCGCCGAGCGTTTTATAAATAAATTCACAAGTTTATCAATTAGTCCTGTGCAAAGAACTTGCCATCCTTTGCCGATCCATGAACGACGGCTCTCCTAATACAAAACTTGCACACATTTGCACTTCTTCTTGTAATCCAGTTGGCTTCTGATTTATAAGACACTAATATATATACACTGGCCAAATGCTAAGCAGGCACACTAAAACCAAGTTTTATAAGGCACTTCCAGTAATGCTTAAATGTGCGCCTTAAATCTCCTGCCAAGGTCAAGACAATTTCAGAATGGAATGATGCAAAAAATCACAGATTCCCCCTCCTCCTTCTCCTCAATTATCCTTGATGGTGCTGATAATTTTAATAAAAATAAATGGGGATTAACACACACAGAGGATAGCAATAATAATGGGATTTAACTATAAGTGAGCAGAGAATGTGTAAGGCTTCGCACAGTACGGCTGCTGAAGCTAGACTGACAAGGAGGGGTCTGCGGCATGGGTTACTCAACTGATGCTTTACAAGTTGCTCCTACTTCTGCTGCTGTTAGCCATGGAGGAGCAAAAAAACATGAGGGTTGTGTCTGGTTGTGCATTTGTATGATTGCTTATAGTAAAAGTTTTATGCTTCTGGCTCTATTGTAAGTTAGCTACAACAAGCCACAAAAACACATCCAGAAGAGACAAGAGTTGTGAGTGCTGCTGCAGCAGCTTCAGCTACAGGACGGTCAAAAAGGGAGCACAAAAAATCAGGCTTTAGGATAAGATACAACGACCCACAGTAGTAACTTGTATTAACAACAACAACAGTACGGGGGGAATATGAAGCTTTGGAAAACTCGTTACGACAACTAATACTACTATACGTGAAGCAACATTATATAAAGCTACTTTTCCAGCAGCAGCAACCTTATAAAGCGGGGACTATTCTCATGCATTTGTAAGACCCCTCTGAACACACTTTAATGTTAGTCTAAAAGTTTTTTTGGAAGCACTACCACCACATCAAGTTGATGTGGAGACTTGGCTCAATAGGCTCTTCCGTGATGTAAACAAAACAAGTCCTTATAAACATGCTGTCTTTGTATTATTATTATTCCCTTCCAATGTTCCTTGAATATTCCTCCTCACATAGCACTCACTCCCGCCGCTCCTGTGCATTAATAAAAATAGTCAAGTCTTGGGTGCTGATATTACAACTAACAACAGGAACTTACTACGCTTGTACTATAGTAACTTCATTGAATCCAGCAGTTATGGTAGTGTTAAAGGGAGCTTTCAGAATAAAACTGACAACAGATTTTGTAGCTACACAATTATGCAGATTCATCCTGCCGTAGTTAGTTCTTGCAGGTGTTTTCCATTATGGGGAGAGAGGAAGATTATATATGGGACAGGAAATAAATGATCGGAGGCCTGACAAGTTTTATTATTATAATTATTTAGACCAAGCTCACCGGCTAATTTTAGATTGTAAACCTGAGAGCAAAGGCATTCACAGGACATCATCAATATAATAATGTGAGAGATGTTCGGAGGAGGAAGGAGAAGAAGACGGAGAAGAAGAAGAAAGATACCGCTGTAAGCAATTAGCGCCTTCCATAAATGCAGCGGTAGAAGAGAAATGTAGAATACAAGATGAATTGCGTCAAGTTGTTGTTAAAGACTTGCGTAAATCATAATAATATTCATTTCCTTCCTTGCAGAAAGTATTCCAGCGGAACGACGAGGAGCTGGGGAAAAAATTACAGGCTTTAATCTGAACAGGAAATCATGATGAATCGGCGGCACATTTTGTGTAGCAGCAGCAGCAGCTCTTAAAACAGAGTCAGACTGGGTTAGGCGTTGTGTTATAGAGTAAGAGGAAGGATGGACGCAATTAAGTCAGGCGGTTTAATTAAAGTGTCATTATCTACGCTTGGACTTGTTCACATTACATTAGATTGATACCTTTTGACCGATTTCCATATCCGACACTAATGGACCAAATGTATCAGGAGTAAATATTTTGATAAGCTATGAACCAACCACCTTATCAGCCAAAAGAGGTCGGGTTGAAATTAGCAGAAAAAATGGACATGTTCATGATGATGATGATTATGAGAGTGAAAACCATGATTTTAGTTCCCTTTACAGCCCAAGGCAGCATTGCAATGACGAGTCGTAGTCGTCGGTTTTATCAAACATACGCACACACACACACGCACACATTCAGAATAGCTCAGCTTAAATGGCCATTGTTACTTTGCATGGTAGAAAAATGGCCGGAGGCTGGAATATAGTGATTGTTGCATTTGGAAGGAATACAATAGTTGTAAAAGAAATCCCATGGAAAAAGTCTCGTCCTGGATATAGAACCTCTGTCCACCTTTCCGACGGACGCCATACTTTTTTAATACTCTACAGACAGGGCCTTTTGTTACCTTTCAAACTTTCACAGAATTTTTTCGTGAAGACAGGATTAGTCTACACTTTTCCATGCTATTTATTCCCTCAGAGTAAATCCAATGGCATTGTAAGCAGCCACTCGATAACTTTAGCTTCCCAATCTATTTCCCAGGTGTGTCTGGAAAAATTTCTGATTTGTTATTGTTGCAATAAGATTCCAAAATAGCTTTCAACACAAAGTGCTGGCTTCAACTTACTCTGCTGCTGCAATACTCGAATGAGATTTATAATGCACAAGAGAATTGATTTTTCCGCTCGCTTGAATCTCTTTAAAGCCAGATCTGGTCTTAAGTTAGTAGTGGCAGTAGCTAACCAACCTGTCGTCACTTCATTTAATGCGAGAGCTAATGGAAAAGACAGGAAAATTTTGTGCAAGAAACATTATGGGTTTAGACATTAGCTTATACATTACAAGCGAGTCATTTATTCTTGCCATCATAAAAGCACTGCTGCTGCTCCTCTCAGTTTCCCAATAGTTCTCCTTCGTGCTCACACAAAGCAATTATGATTATTGCTTTAATGGATTTTAACACTCGGCCAACAATGGATGAAACTCCATCTCCAAAAACTCATCACTTCCATTATCGTCTTGGTATACATCAGAAGAACTAACTTGGGCACATGGAAGATTATGTGAGACGTGCTTAAAGGAGAATTATTATTATTCCTTCCATTTTCCCAAGGTGCAACGCAACTAAGCAAGCAAGGAGAATAATAAGAATAATGAATTCTCAATGCATATTTATCAATCTCAACAATGGTTCTAATGTTAGAAAATTTTCTAATTAGCACTCTTATAGCTCTTGCATAGTAAAAAAAATAAATACTAAAATGACTAAGCGTACAGCGAAATGGCATCCCTTCAGTCCTTGTCCTCTTGACTATGATCATGCGAATAAATGTGCCTCCGTTTACTGTTTAGCATTTATATGAACTTTAAAGCACAGACCAATATGATGGCTAATCAATAATAATAATTTCATTTCAGCTGCATCAATAATAATAAACATCTCATAATCAAGTTGAATGCAGCAACACAATAGCAGAAATGTAATGCCAGTTATTGGAACTGTTTACTGCACTGGCTACTGTTTAAGAGGGTTAAAGGACAGCGCAGTATTCATCCCCGTCGTGGTGAATGTTGAGTATTTGCATGATTAAATAATAAATGAAGATGATGATGCTGATGTTAAAGAAGGAAACTACTGCTGGTGCGGTAAATGTGAAGAGCACACAGACTAACGATAAAGACTTGAAGTAAACTTGAGGAGAGTAATAATGTTTAAGGAGGCTAGATGTCATTAAAGGAAGTTGGAATGTTGGTTGCTTGGTTCGTCCAACACGTTAACTTTTGACAAGTGGCCAGAAGGAAGTTTGTAGTTGTATTTCTTCTCACACATTTACATGGACTCGCAATGGAAGTAGACCGGAGGAGCACCTGATTCATTTCTGTTAGAAAGCACAGCATGATACAGAGGCTACAGATATCAGCTTGACTTGATACGGGGATGAATGCATAGGAATTGGATGAAGGAATGAAAGGAAATGCTGAAGGTGTATGCGAGCAACGTGTGTGTAAATGTGTAGTAGAACAGAACTCTTGTATTTCTCCACAGTTGTTGCTGCAGTGAGAGGAAAGGGTTACTCATCCCTCCCTCCCAATAACCAACAGTTACGATTACGGCTCAGTCAGACAGGAACAACAATTTCTCTCCAGTCAACTTTCTTCATCTCACTTGTTTTGTTTTTTCACATTATCCTAATTTTATTATTTTGTTTATTATTAGATTATTATTATTTAAAATGAATCGTGAATTGTACGGCTTGGAATTAAATGTGCCAGCCGTGGTCGTCCAGTCTTCTTCTGCTTCTTGTTGTACAGCCCTTCTTCCTGTCCCATCACGTCATTTTCTTCTTCAATTTCGTCTCGTTTTCCTGTAGCAATGGTTAGCCGAGAAAAACGCCCTTCACTATCATCAAACAGTAATAATAATTGTAGTATCAGTTCCGTTATTAATATTTGTCACGACGAAATATTCCAAAAGAAGCTTTTCTTCAAATTCTTATCGTTACTGGTGGTTATCGAATCTTCCGAGTTGTTCTTGTGTAGTAGCAATAATTATAATTGTACTGAAAACATACCGATGAGGTAGAAGGAGGAGAAACACGTGTCAAAAAGTGTTCCGTGTATGTTTGTTCAAGTGAGGGAGCTATTTTCAAGAAGAATACCAAGTGCAAATAAAATTAACCTTACAAGTGTTTATATTTTCTCAAGTAGACCGTCCTAACACGTGGTTATGTGTTAATTTTCTACTTATTTAAATCAATGTTATTAGTATTGCACTTTCGACCATGCAACTTGTTTGTTTTTAAGGTGAGTTAGTTTTCAAACGTACGGTTTATCATCGTTCTTTGCGATTTCGGTGTAAATTTGGTAGTTATTCGGAGAAGACGAAA
>JAQFYD010001655.1:0-11513 GCA_034694225.1 Bourletiella hortensis
ATATCAGTATATAGTGGATGGGGCAATCCTAATAGTAGTAGTCATGTGTGTACTCATCAAAGTCCGGCTTATTATTCACTCTTTGTATTGTTAATAACTAAATTTTATCCTCTCTTCTCAAGGAAAGAAAAAATGGCAAGCTACTGCATTCTATGTTAAGTAGACGACGACTCTAATTAAAGGGGCACAACTCAGTATTTTAGCATGGTTACGTTACATTACTTCTTCTTGGTTTAACTCTCTTTTCCCTATCAACTCGAAAAATTATGTATTCAATCAATTGTATCATTATAGAGCTCAGAGTATAATAATATAGTGTTAAGTAAAAGCACCATATAATAATTATTCCAGTTGGATCAAAACACGTCTCATTTTTCACCAAGGCATTTCGCGTGTATCACTATGGAGATAGTAATAGTAATAAAGTGGAGAGCGGAAGACTACAAGCTAAACTAATTACGTACTAATTAATAATAATAACTATATTCCCGCTCATTCCAATAAGTTGTTTTCATAGTAATATTTTTTTATATATAAATTTTCTATGCATTCGTAGTAATAATAATAATTTCTGGTCCAACTTTGATGTTTTTTCGGGGGAGAAAGAGATTGGGATGTAAATCATGGACCATTCCAGTCAAGAAGTTTTAGAGCACATTTCTTCCAGGCTCCTTATGGTTTTGATTGATATAACTGATTGCATACGGCAAATGTAATGCTCTTAATATAAGTAGCTAACAGTCATTTATATATAGCGACCATTCGAGCACGGGTAATAATAATAATGCTTTTATCATATACAACAACGGCAACAAGGGCCATTAGTTTTTTAGCGAGAGCGTAATACTATATATAAATGCTCGATAAAAACTCAGCAAACTTTGATAATAATCTACTATACAAAACAAACAAGAACAATAATAATAATACAATATTTTTGTAACTTTTTCTTCTGTTAAATAAAAACTCTAATAAAAGTTTGGTTTCGGAATTTTCGTAATACCATTGTCATTCCTCTTTCGAATGGGTAGCGTTTTGGCTGTGAGCATAATGTTGGTGGGAGTGGATGCACAAGATGAAGAGCTATCATTATTGACGCTATAAGGAAGACTCGTACTGTGATGCTCTGGGCTTGATTCCCGTCTCTGTTCAAATTGCTTAATGGCCATTTCAATATGAGATATCTTATCAGCATCCAAATCTAATTCCAGGGCCTTTTTAATCCACATGGCAAGATCAGGATATTCTTCACTGGGCGGCTCTCCACTGTCAAGGTTATCCATTGAATCGCCCTGTTGCTGCTGTTGTTGTTGTTGTTGACCAAAATATGATGCCTGAAAGAGATTGGCTCTTTGCCTTCTGGCTGGATTTGAGCCATTCCATGTATTCTTACCGGGAGTTGTGGAGGTAGCACTATTACAACGAAGGCTACCCGTTCCAGAGAGAGGACCACCAGTAGTACGACCATTGACAGTCCCACCGATAATTCTTCTACTTTGTTGTTGAGTTCGAGGGGAAGACACATTCCTGTAGAACTCTACTGTTCCACCTGCTGATAAGCTTCGTGTAGGTGGACTTGGCACCATGTATGTCTTTCGCATTGCCGTCGGAGTACCCAGAGCAGTGCCATTGGTAATTTTCCTGGTTGATCCCACACTGCTGGTCCTTTTGTGGCCATGAAAACCCGGGGTGTCATGAGCTTGACGCTGCTGCTGTCTCATACCTAGTTGTCTACCATTACTACTACCGTTAAAGGTCCGCTCACAGGAAGCACTTCTCATTTGCTCCCGGCTACTTGAGCGGATTATTGGCCCCTTGTTCAGAGTCACAACAACGCTACTGCTGTTACTTTTGACGATGGGCGATGGTCCATCCGGTCTTGTAGTCGTCCTAACCATGTTTCGCTCATTCTCGGGTGTGTGGCAATGTCCAATCTCCTCATCTGTTGAACGTGAGTCTGGTCGCTCTGTAGGGAGAAATTTATGGGAGAAAAGAAAAAAAAACTTGTTTAGTCCATGAATTGTTGTTCAAGCCGCCCGAGTGTATTATCCAACAACCATCCTTATCATTTGCAATTATTTGAACATTTAAAATGCTGATACATGAGCCCAGCAGAATCTAATGGTGAATGAGATCCCAGCAGGAGCGGATCATCCTTGATATCTGCCAGGAGGCAATAAATATGCGGTCCCTATTCACCTGTTATAACCTCATGACATGACACACTGTAGGACTTCTTCCTGTTCTTGTATACAGAAGAATCCACTCCACTTTGTACACCTCGTCTCTCAATCTTTTCCTCTACCATGTCCATATAAGCATGCTTTTCCTGACAAATAATTCAATTCAAACGTGCTCAACAACTCTGCACAAGTACACGCACTCGCGAACTCATGTTTAACCTCATGTTAGTCAGTCAGTCAGTCGAACCTCTCGTCTTCAATGTGCTGTTACCAGTAGTACATGTAAGCAGGCCTTAGCTAGTTCTCTATACCTTTGAAGAAGCAACAACATTCTTGAGAACGCAGATGGCCTTCACTTCACACATCTTGTAACTACGATGGAAGTGAGAGAACTTTGTGGCAGTGACAGGGCGAGACCTCATAAATAATTGTAGAAAGGAAAAGAAAGAGATGAAGATGAAGACGAAGACGAAGACGAAGAAGGAAATGAGTGCAAGGTGGGATCGTCTCCAATCCTTGATAATAATCGCCGAAAGCTCATGAATGAATGCACCGACATGACTTGTACGCATATACATGCACACACACACACGAGACATTTCAAGGTTCATGCTAAAAGCACAACTTGAAACATGCAAATTGAAATCGGAGGAACTGAAAGAAGAAGTATATATATAATGGAAATAATAACAAGGCTCTTGACAGCATATTATAGCAACTCATCCATATCAGAATGGCACTCAACTTTTCTCAGTCAGTCGGCTCCAACAGAATCCTACCCTCTGGCTTTGGTACAACTTACGCACACACTCAATACTAACACACACACACTCCATGCTCCTGACTGAGTAACTTGTATGGCAATATTAAGTTCAAATTATGCAAAGGCAGGGCTCCTAGCTACATATGCTGATAAACTCAAGGAGGAAGTCTCTGCTGAGAGGGGACGCGAGTCAATGAGACATGATTGACATTTAAAGACCCACGCCAATAATAAATTGACCATCCTGCCTCCATGGGATCGTCACAGTAGTTGTAATTTTGCAGAGTGAAATGAGTATGAAAACAAACCACTCACTCTAGATAGAAAAGGGTAAGGCATGACACAGGTTTTACATGTCTTCCGCCTGCCATACAACAACACACAGCCGGCGGCATCCATTGAAAGCGCTAATTTGACTTTTACTACTCCCTTACTACTACCACTACAAGCTTTATGCATACTATGAACCGGAGAAATCAAGATAAAATGAAGAGTGTATTTGAATACAGGGATGGATGGATGGATGGATGACCACCGATTAGATCGCTCGGTTCATAGAGTAGCTATAGCTACATTGCATTGTGGTAAGAGAGGCTTAAAAAGGACAAATTTGGGTCAAGGAAAGATGATCAATCCACCCTTCCATAAATCTTTCCCTCTCGATGTCACTCTATTCCTGTTTCTTCCTCTTGTTGTATGGATTTCAAAATAACGAAATCAGTCCATAAGACTTTATGTCTCTGTCATTCAGCTACTTATAAACTAAATTTATATACTGCTACTACCAGAACATTAGGACTTTCTATGAAATCTTTCTTTCTTTCATGGCTTACATCAAAGCTAATCTGTCCATTCTGCTGCAGTCATGAGTGAACTGATAAGGATTTCACATACTCGCACTCATACTAGACAGGGAAACAGACTCACACACTGTTAATAACTTTGGCCTGCCTCATTTGACCCTTTTCAGCTTTCTGCTGCGATGAAATAGGGAAAACCCTTTACAAAGAGACTTCCCTTCATACATCCTTCCTATCCTATCCTCTGCCCTTCCCTACATCTCTCTCTCTCTCTAAATCCTCTGGCCAAAATAGTTTATGGAAAAACAATCCTACAACTTGTCAATCTAACTGAAATAAGCTGGTGAGTGAAACCATTTTTTTCTGGGAGAAGCAGACAAGAAACTTGAGGAAAGTTGAGAAGATGAGGCAAGCCAGAAGGCATGGCGATGGACATGATAATTAATGATGAGTTCACAAGAGAACGATTGCAATGCAGCGTTAAAACATTTACACATCCAAGTAAAAAGACGACAGCTATTAGCAAACCCTGATCGTTTCATTCATATGGAAACTGTATCATTCATGAAATCTATCGTCCCTGACGAGAAGACATAATCAGTAAAGCTCAAAAACTCTTGCAAAAGCGCAGTTGTAAGATTGACTCAAAGAATCCGTATGTGTAACCATTAGATGATAACGAATGTGTAAAGAACATTTTCCTCCATTTACCTTCGTCTGTTGAAAGCGATCGAGCACGTAATGCAGGAGCATTGGACTTGCGGCTAAAATGTCCCTTTGAAGTTGCAAAATCCTTATTCGACCCCCCGCCATTTCCAGTTTTGGGAGTGTCCAGTAAAACTTTTGAATTATCCGAAGTTTTGTAGCCCTCATCGGAAATCTCAGAGCTTGAGTCGCTCAAATCCAGCGACTTTTTATTGTTGGATGAGTAGGCTGGCGTGGAATGAGCCACAGGCTCGAAGGGGAGGTGGTCACGTCTGTGTGTAAATAACATAACAACAATGAAATAAAATCATTCATTACTCAAGGATTATAAATACTTAACCTAATGCACTTTACATATCATATGTTGGAACGGAGGAGAGGAGCTGTAAGCTCATAAGAAGAAGATGAACATGATGATGATGATGAACATGAGATGAAAAAAAATCCATTGGAATCTCAAATGATCCTGAGAACAAATTTATTATTCATTCAACTTGTCTCTGCATGGTTCCTCTATTTCTGTTCCACACACACACACAGACATGAATTGAAACTTATTCCCTCACGCCCCAGCAGCAGCCCTATACATGTGTCTTAATATTGATTCTGACAAATAGGTTCAACGAGCTTTTTTCTTCATAGAAACAAACGGGAGGCAATGCTCAATTTTATATGTTACTGCTTACTTAGGAAAGCGGAAGTTTTCGTGATTAATGAATCCCATAGGAATTCGCTTCGTACGCATCATAAAAATAATAATAATAATTGTCAGATCGGATACAACTTTTATGTTACCACTTCATAAAATCAAAGCTTTGTTTTTCTCACGAAATAACATGACATGAAACGATGAACTTACGGAAAGGATTACAGCGTAGTGTGCTTCCTACCCCTGCCCTTGCCGGGTTCAATGTTACATGCATTATAGCGGAACGGCAAAGCATCTTCTTCGTCATTGATTATAAAAACCTCTAATTTCTGTTCCCTTCAAAATTCTTATGATTCTAAGCCTTAAAAGCTATAATCAGCTTCAGCTTTAGTGTTCTTCCGAACACTACTGTGAGGCACATGAACAGCAATTATGGAAGACACTATTCCTAAAAATTGCACGTTCCTGCACCGTATGGTACATAATGTGCGCCAGTACAGACAGACATGACTATTCTTATATGCAGCACGCAATTATCCAGTCCTTGCTTCCTTCCTCATAATGATAACTATAGTTATAGAAATGGTAAAAAAATGTGATGAATTGAAGGAATAAGAGATTGTAATTTAACTTTCGTCAAGCATGACGCAAAAACAATGCGACAGAGCAGAGCAGCAGCAGCATATGAACATGATGCACACTGCGGTCTCTTTCTCTCTACATCTGTCCATTATAGGCCAGCTCACAACAAGATATTATTTCTTACCAGCAGAAAATCTTTGCCTCCATCAGTGGATCAAATGACTCACTCTTCACATGATGATACAAAGACAGTCGGACAGACAGACACTATAGATGCATAATATGATCATGATGTTCATCATGATGATGAAATGATGAGAAAGAGACAGGACATTATGTTATTACTTTTCCCTGCCTTGTCGTCCTTTATGCCAGCCAGTCAGTAGTTATACTAAAACACATGGCTACAGTATGCATGAAAGTAATAATGAAATAATGACGATGATAAGATTGCAAAAAAACCTCCATAGAAGCCTCAGCACTGTTATCCAAATGTCAGCAGCAAACATGCTGTCATTAGTGCAAAAAAATAAATAGGCCTGTCAGAACAGCTGTTGCCGTGGCTACTCCGTCCATAGCTACATATTGAATCCCTCTGCATAGACTCATTTGTTCACAAACAAATGCGAATAAATAATAACTTTTTTTCTCTTAATTACCTTTCATATTCCACCTTCATTTTTGGCGAGCTCCCGTCATTTTTCATGATAAATTTTGACGACACTGTAGTCTTATGACCTGCAATAAAGAAACAAATAGAAAACGTGTTTAATATTCAACTACTACTACTTTACTCTAACAAATTTGTCTCAACTCCATTAATAGCTTGTCATTCTTTCATTCACTAAAACTACTACTACTGTTCAACCGCCAGCCAGCTAACGTCAGCTGTTCAAACTATAAAAGTCAAACAATACACACAACAACTTCTGAAATAACTAACTAACTGACCCCATTTTTTTCTTCTTCTTATTCGTCTAACTAATTAATAATGGGATTGTTAAGAATAATAAGTAATTAATATAAAAATAATAGTGAAATGTAACTCACGGCAGGGATCATGACGAGCAAGGAAAGCACCCAGAGTGGTCCAACCTGTCACAAAAAAAATATCCCATCATTCGTGTCATTCTCATTGTGTCAATTCAGTTTCAATACTAATTACCGCACACACAAACATAAACATAGCTACAAAAAACTCTAAAATCTTCATCTAAATTCGGTCATTTCCACCCAGAGAAAGTTATCATTAGATAATATAATAATAATGAAATAGATGACAAGAGAAACAAAAAATCAACTTCCACATACCTCCGCCAACTCTGACCATCACATGGTTCCTCAGGATCTGTGGAAAAAGATAGAAAGCGATATTAGTTGTGATTATGAGGAAAAGGAACAAAAGAGAGCGAGAGAGAGAGACAATACAGAAAAGGATGAAATGATACAGAAAATAACAATAAATTATTATTATATACACACATGAAATAAAACATTAAGAAGCCGCAAATGAACGTGCTTCCATACAGGGCTGCTGCTACTACAATACACATGTAATTCATAGCTATGTAATCAAGAGTGGTGCTGCTGGGAAAAGAGGCACAAATGTCTACAAATTCCTACTACAAAGTGTAATAATAAAACCAACAAAAAATCAGGTAACTTGAAGGAAAACCTGAGGAAGTAAAGCATAAAAAATTTCGCAATGTGTATACATAAGAATCCACTACTAATTTTTGCGCAGGATCCTACAGGGAAATCTTTCTGAATGAAAACGAATGTGTGTATGTGTGTGTGTGTGTGTGATTCTCTAAAGGCTAATGGCCTTACGCATGAGGAACAAAAACAAAAATGTGTAGCACCGCTCATGTCTGTCTGTTTGTGTGTACATTGCACTACTACTAGAATAAGTTCGGTGTGTACTAGTAAGGCAGGAGTTAACAAACACGTCAAGTGTTAGTTTTATGTTTAATGACTTGACAAGCGTCCAAAAAAAATTTGCATCCCTCCTGTTACACATACGGCTGCTTCTGCTGAGAGCATGGTTTCTTTCCTAACATCATCATCATCACCATCATCATCATCATCCTTTCCGTAAATTCTTTTCTCTTGTTACATTAATGGGAAAAAGAAGATGCCTATAGCCTTCAGAGCAACTATACTACTACTGTACTGTGAGAAGATAAAAATCACATCTCTTTGCTCATTCCTTCTCCTTCTTCTTCCTCTTGTGCAAAGTTTAACAACTTGTTTCACTCTTCAGCGTCTTTAGACGCGTATACAATGTCACACTGTGACTAGCTACAGCTCATAACTCAATTAGTAGTTCATCTACGGAGGGACAGGAAGGATGAAGAAGAAGTTGAGGAATTCATGAATTGTATGTATATATATTGGACCTCATCCACCCCTGCTGGGTTGTGCATGAGAAAAGGGACGAAACTACAAATTAAAGCTGTCAATAAGTATGGAGACAGTTAGACGAGGAACGTGTGTAGAGCTCTGCGCATTAGGACATGTTCTACACATCTTCTCCATATATGATGATGTGATGAGGATAAACAAGCAAGCAAGCAAGGAGCAATTATTATTACATGGACATGGTGAACCATGTATTACAATGCAATGTACTCTCAAGCCAGTGAATAGTAGTATGAGGATAAAGTAAGCAAAAATTGTTGTGTAATGTCCATATGGATTGTATACATAAGGTGACATAGAAGTGGCCCACTTACCCGAACATAGATCATCAATTTGGTATTTCCAATGCGATACTTTCCTTCCGTGATTCGAATCATTGGGAACTGCGTCGGACATGTGCATCTTTCAACCAAATCTCGAACCTGAAATGCATACAACAACCTTCATTTTAACACATACCTTTGGAACAACACGAGACAGAGGAGGAAGCATCTTTAATCATCATAACACCGTGGTTTCTCACGAACAAAAATCCCCATGCATTTAGATTGTATTTAATCTCTCTCTGGCTGGCTACATTGCAGGAGGGAACAATAAGAACCTTCACGTGCGTTTACTTGTGTGTGTGTGTGTGCCGATGAGTGCCTAAGTGTGTAAACACACACATACAACCACGCTGGAAAAGTTGCTCCGCAATGAACGGAGAAGAAGGGGTTTTTGATAATGCGTGTCTGTCTGTATTTGTATACATATATGTATGAAGACTGCGATAAGATCATCCATTTATACAGAGAAAAAAAGCTGCAGCATGGAGTGAAGAAGACGAAGGAGAACTTAATTTTTTTCCCAACAATCTCTGTTAATGATTTGGAAGGAAGAGTATATAAGAACAGACGAAGAAAGCACATGGGATTGAGTGTGTGTGAGTGTGTGTATTCATTTTGTATGAGTGCATATGATGGTTCATAGTTAGTACCATTTCATCCAAGGATCTCAGGTCATTTGTGATGATTTGAGGCATTGGTCCATGCTCCTGGAATGATTCCTCTTCTTCCCCTGAACTGCTCAAGTCTTGTCCAGTATCTTTAGCAATGTCCCGGTCAATCTCTTTCTCATACTGGACCAGGAGTGGAGCTGCCATTCCAAAGTGAGAGCCCCGTCTAGCAACCTACCACAAATGTATAAACAAGAACAAGAACCACATTAACTTTTATCTCCGCTCCTTTTCGGCTCATCTACCCCGTAGGGAATAACTCTGTTGTTCATGAAGAGAAGAAGAAAAAGTCTTAAAACTTCCACGTGAAATGTCCCAGAAATTCTATAACAAGAAATTTCAATTTTTTTTTCTTTCTCTCTCGGTCTCGCTGTCTCACTGTCTCTCCCGTGAGGCGCCCCTTGAATTTACTGCGGAAAAAAAGTTGGAAAAATAAAAGAAACTCACCTCAAGAAGACAAAGTATGACACTTTTCTCATTCTTTCGAAGTATCAAGTCGTCCGATTCGAAGAGTAAACAATCAAATATTCCCAGTCTTCTACACCAAGTTATGAAATTGTGTACATTATCCCGAGCAAAGAAGGTTTCCGGTCGTGCATTACTGTTATAGGTGACCTCTCCATTAGGCATTTTCCATTCTCGTCCCCAACATTTGGGTAATTTCCTCCCGGCATTCATCCATTCGATACAGGCCAGGCGGACATTGTTTGCGTGCTGTAAACGAAACAAAAAAATATGTGTTTCTCACTTTTCTCTTGAAAGTATCATCACCACTTTGTGGAGCACACATAAGCTACGCGCAAAACATACCGAAACGTATTAATAAGACACATTGCATTGCACTTGCAGGTACCTCCAACTGCTAATTGGACAAAACCTCAACATTTTATGACCCATTTGTTTTCTCGTTAACCAAGTATATGTCCTGGCTAATTAGCTGATTGAATCCTACCTGAGTTGACCAGCTGGGCTCCACTAGTATAGTAACAAAATGCAACAACAATAGTAGATTCACATTCAAAAGAAAGACCCATATTTATTTATTTATTCTGATGATGAACATTTAATCAAGTGGCCCATAAGAGCAGTGCTGTGTATATCCCTTAGCCATCATTAGGAAACTTAAAGTATTCATCTTCTAGCAAGATAATAAATGTGAAATTAACATCAACGTCTCCACAAACTCATCACGAGTTGACAAGTGTAGACTGTATATGCATCTGTACTTTGGAAAATCTTCCTCCTTCAATTCAGCAGGTGAATATCAAGGAGAAGTCAATTATTATTACGGCGTATAACAGCGAGAGAGAGAGATAGAAACCTTGTCCACCCGCTGATGATATGATGATGATGACGAGAGGTCCTTTCCACCTTCCCTTAACAACATCACAGCTCATCAATAAAGCCCGGCGGGATGGTCTATTCTACACACATTTCATAGAAGAATGAAGTATTTCCCAGCCTTGTATCATCATAGCTACACGAACAGGAACAAGGGAAAGACTCATTAAAAGCCCTCAGTCAGTCTGCCCTGCCTTTACGAGGATCATTTATCCGGCTATTTTTCCATGTTTTTTATGACCTGAACTAGCTGGAGCAATGGCTTTTCCTCATGCTACATCAGACTACTACTACCATCCATGTTATATACTAACCTTTACTACATCAATTCAATAACAATCACGACAGCTCCCATGCTTGCTTGCTAGCTATCCCTTTCGGAGATTTACTTACGGAATGGTTCAGTCCGGCCTGTAAACCTAAAATGTATAGAATTTCCCCCGTTACGCCTGGTCACACCCATATAAACTGGCCAATGTGATGTTAGAGGCAGTAAAATCAACTTTCTTGAGCTCCCCAGGCGTGAAAAAGCTTGGCCATTACCATTTCTGTGTATGGTGTGAATTATTATTATTATTATTGTAGACCCTTTCTCACTCCCTCTTTCCCCATCATCAATCTCTTGTCTATACGGAGTAGCATATATTTTTCCACCATTCAGGAAGAAATCTAATCGTGCCGCCATGCCGCTCTCGTATCTCTCAGAAAAATCTTCATAAGTCTTTTGTCAAGGGCCATATAACAAGGCCTCATGAATGTCAGTAGTAGTATTTTAGTAATCTGTTCATACTATAATCCGCTTTTTTAAGAAACTGCTGACAAATTAGGCTCGACCCCTGAATTATATTTTTTTCTCTGGAATTGTAATAATAATAAACTTGGAGCAAATTAGGGCGGCGACTTTCTTAAGAATCGTGGCTGCGGCTACTGGGTCTAGTAGCTACTCGGTCAATTTGTCCTGTAATAATCCTTTAAATTACTCAGGTAGATGAAGCCCATAGGGATGAGTTTATTTGAATATGTATGAGCAAGTATCACAACAAGTCAGTACAGCAGTAAATCTATGACCAGCGAT
>JAQFYD010001656.1:0-11509 GCA_034694225.1 Bourletiella hortensis
AAATCAGTATTTTTTCTCCGTAGGTAGGTAGGCAGATAGTACTGTAATATAAGAAGGGGAAAAGGTAAGGGAAGTATATGTTACTCGTACTGTGGGAACCCAAACGTAAATGTGTGTAGATTGTTTCACGGTCTTTGGTATAATAACCGGCCGCCATTATTGATCGCAGGCCATAAACTGCCTTCATAATGTGTGCTTTTGTGTAAACAATAAATTGCTGTTTAATATTTTCGTATTGTTAGCAATGGGGGACAATCGATTGAAAAGTGATAAGACAGTTTGCTCCTATAGTACAAAGTAAGCATTGCAGTGAAGCAGTCAACATTGAGTTTAATGGCAGCAGTAGAGCATCAGTTATGGAGACAAAGGAATCGTTAAGCATCTTCTTTTGTACATGGAGTCATTCCCATAAGCCGCGGAGGACGGAGTTGAAGGCAAACTAATATGTCCCATTTTATTTTATTACTATCCCTTAAATTACAGGGGATGGAAGAAATGGGCCACGTGGTAAAAGCTGCTGTCCAGTTGCTAAAAATTAGTCGGAAGATCCAGCATCTGTAATACAATGTCAACATTTGGGAAGGACAGGATCGCTGATGAAGAGTAATACGATCCAGCTGAGCCAGGATGATCGTAGCATCAACGTTCCTCCGTTTCGGAAACACAAGTAGATCACAAGGTCCAGATCAAGAAACGTGAAGTTATTTGGATGAAGAAGACGTAATAATTATAATTTGTGCAAATAGTTCCTGGATGAGTACTGCAGATTTCTTCTGTAGGATGGAAGATGGATTTTCATAATTGTGCTTGTGATGATTGTGCCCCTAATTTAGTATTATTATCATTTATTATTAGAAGGAATTCAACAAGTTTTTTAGCCCCTTCTACGATTGAGATTGAAAATGTACCTAAAGAATTGTCTATATGTCTTTGTGTTTGTCTCCTTGACAACCTTCGTGTTAAATTACACCGTGGTGAGGAATCTTGATGATAATGGGACGCCTAAGTCACCCATGACCATTGTAGTGGCCAAGCCTACGTTGCCCATGCCGGAGCAAAAGAACATGTTGGCATACCGGAGGAACCATACGTCAGAAGAGTCTGTGCAAGTGACGCCAGAAAATTATATAAGTGCTTTCCTTAGTGAAGACAATAAGAAGATTTTTCCAAATAATTCCTTTTTTAATTGCGGACTAAATGAGTTTCCTAATGATTCAGACCATGATTTAGCCATTCTGGATCATAATGCGTACACAGTGTATATTAATTATGCTGTGGGCTCCAGGAGCTTTGCGTGCAATGAGTCTATTACCTACACCACGCACGGGGAGTTCCGCTACTTGGACAACCTGGTGCCTTTAGTGGAGAGGTGGGAAGGACCCATTTCCATGGCCCTGTACGCCCCAGGGAATGATTTTGCAGAGACAGTCAAACGAATTCATTTCCTCCGAGAGTGTACTTCACCAATGATTAAAGAATTAGTTAGTTTTCATCTTTTTTATGACAAGAAATATACCACTGACACAATCGTGCCGGATCCGTCAGTACTGGAAAATGGTACCGGTAAGAATAATACCACTACTCACAAGTTTCCTTCAGTTTACAGTATTATTATTGTATTTTGTATGAATATTAATAATAATTTGTGTTTTGCAGTTGATTGCAGTGTCATTCCAAGCTTTAGTGACGAGATTCCGTCTTTCCGGAGGGAAAAGAAATTATCGTACCCGGTGAACGTGGCTCGCAATCTCGCCCGGAAGCATGCTACCACTCATTTTGTGTTGATGTCTGATGTGGAGCTGTATCCTAGCTTGAATATAATCCCATTGTTCATCAATATGATTATAAGAAATGAAGCTAAGGCAAGGGCTAAGGCCGCCGCGGGCCAAGTAACTCCTAAGCCAAGAGTGTATGTGTTACCGATATTCGAAGTGGAAGAAGGATACCCGATTCCTGATACTAAAAAAGATCTCAGAAAGTTGTTGGAAAATGAGAAGGCAGTCCCGTTTCATAAATATGTTTGTCCAGAGTGTCATAAAGTGCCAAAATATGGTGGATGGGTCAAGGCTGATCGCCCACCCAATCAACTAAATATTTACCATGTTGCCAAGAGGAGAAAGCCGTTCCATATGTGGGAGCCTATTTACATTGGTACTAATCAGGAGCCTTTGTATGATGAGCGACTTACTTGGGAGGGACTTCGGGATAAAATGAGTCAGGTATGGCTGCTTGTATCTTATCAAATCACCTGCAATGAGATATGAAACTTGATTTAAACCTTTGCCGTTTGTCCTTTTTAATTAAATTTCCTACCCAGAGCTTTGCATTACAGTTATTATTGTAGTATTAGGCATGAAGAGGAGTTGTTTGCCATGGACTTATGAATGAATACGTCCTGTGGTGTAAATGTAAACTAAGTGATTTTTCTTTCAGGGTTACCTCCTTTGTCTTTTCGACTACGAATTCATGATCCTAGACAACGCATTCCTTGTTCATCGGCCTGGAATTAAGAAGAGAAAGAGAAGCAAGAGGCCCTCGATTGCCATAAGGAGACAAAATCGAATATTAGATAGGGTTCAATTTGAATTTGATAAAAAATATGGCAAGAAACATGGCTGCTTCCTGTGAAACTTAAGTATCAATTTTGCAATTGCAGATTTATAATAATGAGTGATTATTGTTTCGAGTGAATCAGATCTGTTCTTTTTTAGTAATTTATGTCAGCCAAAGATTAATAATTAAATGAAATACATCGAGTATGCCATGGAATGGACCGACTGACTGACTCGTCTGAACCTGAAGACTGGAATCCTCCGCTTCTTCGTTTCAAAATGAACTAAGATTCTAAGAAAATGGAAAAACTTTTGATTTTATTGTACAGCTGTTTACTTTAACAACTCACAAGAACGCTGTTCACATCCTATACTGAACATACAATTTACACCTCTGAAATTCTTTCTTCTAGAGCATCTGTATGGCACATTTGAAAATGCAAATAGAAAACATTGTATTTTAATAAATGGAAGAACATCATGCACCAGTAGTATCATGGATGACAGCCCCCATCACGGTGGGCCTTTCACTGTTTCTTCTCATCATCGCTGATTTGAGAAGTTTCCAATACGCCCTTAAAGAACAGTGCGCTGTTACGGTCAAAGTTATCTGAAAAAACGGAATGGAAAGTCAAATCTCTACACGTTCTGTTTCTTATAGTTATTTCCACCTTACATCTCCCACCTCTCGGTTGTAACTTGTAAGGAAAGCATGCGTGAGATGATTATTAAACTTAATGACATTAATCAGCTTACCATATGAAACTGCTCACCAATACAATTAGAATCAGCTGCGTTATTACATTAACAACATGTCTAAACATTTCAGCTTTACAACGCTCGTCTGTGGGCGCGTTATCGTTTCCATGTTAGTTGACGTTAGCAACAACGATGATTACAGTAGTAGCAGCGGCAGCAGCAGTAAACGAAGATGAAGAATGAGAGAAATGACAATGTAAGACGAATAGTGTGAAAAATAAGGCAAAGGCCCGGGGGTACATTGGCTAACAATGAGAGATTTTTAGGAAAACATGTATATTTCAGCAACATATCTACACATAATTACGTTATAAAATCACACAAAGCCTTCAAGTAACATTCAGTCTCCGTCTGGAAGTAGACGAATGTAACAAAACAGAACACTAGCTACAATATTTATTCCTAGGACATACTTGTCTTAATAGTACAAAAATCTAAAATCATGGCGAATGAACTAGAACCATAAGTATTACAGCAGTGCGAATTTTTCGGCCGCCATGACATAGCAACTTTACCCTGATAATTAATAAGTGACAGCAGGGAAATGCTGCACATTTGACTTACACATTTTAATAATCAACATGTGAAATTCACGCTTGGCTTCTGAAAGGCTAAACGTTAAGGACCTCTATAAAGGAAGGCTCATATCACAGGGTACTTTGCAATCAGGTAAAACCGTATTAATTTCGCATTTAACATATAACGACTGCGATTAGCTCCGTGGTATTATTATCATCATCATTATTCTTTCCTCAACTCTTTAAGCCAAGAGTTGCCCTAATCTCGAGGGATCTTTATTTCAAACTGCGAGAATAGCTAAGTGGTAAGGAAAGCCCTAAATTGTGTAGCGTAGGATAGGAGGTGCAGCCATTTTACAAAATAGTGGAGGACGCACACACAAAATTCAAGAACAATACTTAAGGATAAATTTATATCAAGGCATACTGGACAAGTTAGGATTCTGTTCTTTCTCAGATGCATTTAAAGGGAGAATTAGACGTGGATTATTATTCGGCAAAAGCGGCGCGTCTTCACCGTCATCAAGAGTGTGTGACGTACCAAGCGCTGTAAAAAAAGTACACAGAACAAACGAGAATGCATCAGTCCAGAAGTTAATAAACAGTATTACCACCATCATCTTGTAAGCATGTATAACAAAAGATTGCGAGAGTATCATAACCGTTTGGTTAATTAATTGATCATCACCACAATAGCAATAATAATAATAATTATTATTATGGCTACTGCGCGACTGGAAAAGACAGCTAGATTAGCTCCAGCTTTGTATGGTCATCTTTTGGATTATAGCAACTAATAATCGTCTTGCCGTCAAACAGAACAAGAGAGAATGGCACAGCTGATTGCATGTATTATTATCATTATTATTATTATCGAACAGAGGAAGAGAAACGATTCAAGCATGTAATAAACACGCTCATATACGAGACAGTAATTGCATGTTAGTCACATTATTAGGTGTTGCTCTCTTATATAAAGTCAAGTAGACATTACTATGACAGCTGTTGAACAAAAACAGGGTGTTTGTTTACTACGACCTGTTCCCCGCAGTAGCAGTAACGCAGTCATGGTAATCATAATATTGGGGCCAGACGAAAATAAATAATTAAATGAACTTATAACGGCTCTCTTACCTCCCAGGCGCTTCAACCAGCGGGGTTTGTTCTCCCAATAGATAAAAATTAGGTATACAGGGATTCCTGATGCAACCATGATCATGGCAACTCCAATTTCTCCAGCTGAATTCAATGCGATTGAAACTCCCATGAGGACGGCAATATAGCAGAGGAAAAATATTGGGAACACTAGGTTAACCTGCAAACATAAAAATCATTCTTAATGGACAAAAAATCTCCCGAAATTTTTCCTTACTCCTCCCGGGTAGGAGGACCGATTAGAATGGGAGTTCATTAGAAGCCATTGGAATAAAAAATTATCCTAACGGCGGATGTCCATGTTCACATACTGCGTGCAGGCAGATCAACCGGTAAAAACTACATTTCTGTCTCGAATTGCGTAAGGCACCTGGTGCTGCTGACCGTTTAAGTCACGTTCTATCATCTACTTACAGATCTAACGCTTTTGGATTTTTAATAACTGATACGCGTAAGTAGAAGATTTCCATTCACAAGAGGATCAACATGGGAGAAATAAGGAACAGATTATAATTCATCTCAAGGCTATTCATGCCACACACGAATCAAACGCATATTTTACGCACCAAGCAGACATTACTCTCTCCTCTGCAATCATTAAACCCTTTCTACTGGTGTGCTAGTACAAGACCTTGACTCCGATCGAGTCTAATAAAAAAGCCGGATTATCCTTTCGCATTCTTCTCAAAGATATCCCAAGATGAGGCTAATAAAAACCCAACAAGTGTGTGCGTGTGTGCTCCATACATTCTCAACTGAACGAAGAATGGAGCAAAGGATGGTGTGTCCTCAAGTCAGATTGTAACCACTATGTTAGATTCAGAACAAGAAATAAATTTACCTTGATAGGCCTCTCCAGATCAGGCTGCTTATAACGTAAATATAAAAGCCCTGCTACAGAGAGTCCCCATCCTGAGGATTCAACGAATGATGAGTAATTAATGAGAACAAAAACGTCTTTGACGATAAGCATCACCATGGACATGGCTCCCTAGAATAGAATAGCAATTGAAACAGACAGTTAGTCCCCACTATAACTCGTTCACCGTCGTAATGAACGGCTGTGACGCATTTAAGTGGAAATTACCAGGAACTTTGTGAGTACTTACGAGAAAGATGAGCGCAGGGATTGGCGTGAATGTTTCCACATTGATGAGTGCCAAAGCACGCGGTAAATGACCTTCCCGGGCACCGACGAATACTAGCCTGGAAGGGGCATAAATGGAACCATTTAATGCTCCAAATGTTGAGCAGGCCACGAAGACCGGCATGATCCATGACATTACACCCAAAAGTCTGTCTCCAAATGTCTGCAATCCATACAAAATCATTCTCATGTAATACAAAAATCTTCATAGGTTTCCAGTCATGATTGGTCCATGAGAAATTCTGTCATTGCCGAACTTAATATTACGTACCACAGCAACAGCATTTGAGTCGAGGATCTCCAGTTTCGTGAGAACAACAAAGTACGCAACGTTTGCGAGAACGAATACTACGGTAACAAGGGGGATTGAGATACCAATGGCTCGTGGAACATTCCTAGAGACCAGAATTAAAACGTGTGATGCCCATCAGAAGCAATAAAGTCATCATAGTATCATCTCCAACTTACCTGTTTGGGTCCTTCACTTCCTCAGTGACAAAGTTTAAATAATTCCTGCCAAAATATAAATCACATTAGCGTCTATACAGAACTTCTCGCCAAATCAAAGGATGCACATTATACGAGCATTAGTTATACGCCACTACTGCGTCTCACAGTAAAGCATTCCGATAACATTTTTGAACTTTTATAATAAATTGTAGCAATTATCACATCATGTTTTCGTTTCCAATCGGAACTGTCATGGTAAATTAGCACTAGATTGTCATCATAAAGCAAAATTTTTCCAAATATTTGTTCAGTTCATATAGGTTATCAAAGCAGTCTTGCCCTTGAAGGGTAATTTCTTGCTTCTGAATGAATTATGAAGATAAAGGAATCATTGCCATTCTTATTTTGGTAAACAATTATAAATCAATTGAAAATCTTCTTAGGTTTCAAAAATAATTGGAAAGTATGGATTGGTCGGAATTTTATGACACTTAAGAAAGTCGCTCTCACCATCCAGCATATGAAAAGAGACCGGAGTAGAATGCCAGGGCAATTTGTCCAGGATCTTTCTCAGTTCCTTCAAACGGATCTGCTAAATTGTCTGTGGTACCCATGCAGAGAACCACTAGACCCGCAATGATGATAATAACCAAAGCCAACATCTTCATACTCGTGAATATGTCTTGAAGTCGAGCGGACCATTTAACATTATAGCAGTTCACAGCCGTCAGTAGTGCTACGATGAACATACAAAAGAAAAACCATGTATTCCACTGGCTTAATCACAACAACTAACGGTGCATGTATAACAGTGAGACAGAGATAGAGGGGGATGACGGAGTCTCTTTTACGTACACTCATTAGATCTGTTAGATTAATTTAAAGTCAAGCTGTCAAAGCTTTCATTAAAGATGCAGATAAAAAAGTCATAATGTCCCATCCGCCCAATACACTAGTGTTCGCGGATGGAGAATCATCATCAAAAACTCTTCCTTACATTCCATTTGTCTCTCTATGTCTCTCTGTTAATGAATTTCATCTTCATCTAGCAGTCTGCCATGCCATCGCATACATTTAATGTTATTATTATTCTGAGCTCTAATGGCTTCTTATTACCGGACCCACATTCAAGACCTTTAGCCACAATCTTGCATCATGTCATTCCAGCCAGGAGTAAAAACAATGTGGGCAATCTTACCTATAACGACAGCACTCAGAAGCCTCACGGCAACATCTGGAGGAGCACATTCAGGCCAAAAGGGTTGTAAAATGTAGGAAGCAAAGGTGAGCCCTAAAATGGCATTCCCTGCCGGTACAATAATTATCAAGGCAACCCAAAGATATAAAAATGCTGGCAGTGGACCAAAGCACTCCAAAATGTATGCATAGTCCGCTCCAGACTTGGGTATTGATGTTCCTACGTAAAATAAAGGGAAACAAGAGCAATACTTATTATTGATTCCTCAATCAGGCAAGATTTTCGTTGTAAACAGACTGGACTTATAATCTCAATAAATTCTTGTGTCTTTGAAATAAACTGATAAAGGATGAGAGCAAATAACCACAACGTCAGTCATCATAGAGACTCGTCTGTTGTTACAACGACTGCCGGTGAGATTCATCAATTTCACATTTATCAAAATATAAGTGTGGACCGACATGAGCATAACAAGCTAGATCATATTATACTGACTACATGGCATTGAAAGGACACAGGCTGGACATATGGATTGCTTTTAGACGAGCAAGCATACTATGTAGATCACCAACGAATGTCCTCCTATTTGCTCGTTACTATTACAGTATAAAACACTAATTGTACAGAATCATGACGCCTGCCATGATACCACCAATATTAAACATAATCATCATGATCATCCTTTTTCTGCGCGTTCTTCTCAATCATTACAATAATTTTGCTCTCAAATTCATCATACATTTTCTAAGAATATATAGAACAGACGAACCTAATTCGGCATAGCATAAAGCTCCAACCATGGACATAAGGCCAGACACCACCCATACAATTAGAGCTGCACCCGTGGATCCAGCTCCTTGCAAAACTCCTTTAGGAGATACGAAGATACCGGCTCCGATAATGACCCCCACAATAATGGCAACCCCATCCAACAGTCCCAATTCCTTTTTCAGCTGCACTGGCTCATTTTGCTGAAAACGCATTTAGCAAAGTCAATCATTACAAATTGGCGATCAACATAAAGTTATCTCATTTTTATTCATACATTTTCCAACAATTTTTGCTCCTCAATGGGGTATTCTTTACCCTGGAGCATGTGCTCAGATTGTGGTAATTACAAATGGATGTCATAATAAATTAAATTTATGGGCTTAGTAAGCAAAACATTGAATGATTGGGAAAAGCTGATGCAAAAGTTTACAAGAATTTCATCCATACACATGTTTCTACTGTTTCTACTCACAGTACATTGTAGCGCGTGTAATTACAGCCTGTGCAAATTCAAGGTAGCTATCCCTATTCGTATTTCAGACGCAAATCCAGTGAACTTGCTCGTAAGCCACGTTCCAAGACCGTGGTCAAAAAGTAGTGTACCCGCTAGGGCTTGCGAAATTATGGGAAATTATGATTTATTGGCTCTGTCACCAGCCTATTGAGGCAGAGCCTGATTTAACTACCTTGAAGTTTTCAGTGTTAAATGCCGAGCTAACCGCCAATGAAAAAAGACAATGGGTATGCAATTTAGATTAACCAAGGTGGTCACTTACTCGACTGCCACTGTTGCCCTGAAGAGCTTGTCGTTCAGGAGCATTTTGGTCACTCCCTTGGGATGATGGTCTTTTCCCCATATTGACTTGGTGGACCTGGAGCGGAGGATTTGATGACTAAACTGAAATTATTTAGAATCGTTTAGAATTTAATTGCAATGAATAAAGACATTACTGCAAGCAATAAACAGGAAGGCAGGGGTGCGCGCCATGTGCTCCCTGTTCATAGAAATGCTTAATAATTTGGATTGAAATATAATTATCCTAAATGGTAGGGTGCATCAAGACATGTAGATGTTATCAATGTCTATACTTCTAATAACATTGGCTAGGTGCGGTTGTATGTAAAGTCATAGGTCACTGAATGAAATGCAAACGAATGCCTTTAAAGCACATGGGCATTAGCATACACACGAATGAGATACTGTAACCTTTGGCTGGAGTTTTTTTTATTTCAGCCCTGACTTCATGCTATTCTGAGGGCCATTAATGAATGAATCTTCGGCCAGATTTGGTGGCCGTGAATTTTTACAACCAAGACGCCGTAAAAGTTAGGATGCTGGTCGTGATAAGAAAACTGAATACTGTAGGCGTGAGGAGATGTGGAGGACGATCATCATTCATATTTTATCTGAACTCCGATGAACCCTGTAGACACATGCACGTGGAGGGCTTCCCGCAAGAATAATATTCAAGTCTAGCGTCTCCAATGTTTATTAAATCATGGGGTACGCAATAAGTTCATTTCGTTTTTACTCTAAATTCATGCTCTAAATTCATTTACTCTAAATTCATTCAAATTCAAAACCTCTTCTGATCACGTGAAACGCTCCTTTTGATGCTTTACTAAAAGCAGACAAAATCACGTCCAGCCATAAAATTTTCATGCTCAATACTTAACGTCATCCATAATTAAACATGGATCAAGGATAACGAATACACACGGTATCCTTTTCAAATGACACATCAACAATTTGAAGATCTCTGGCTATGCTATTAATCGACTGGAATCACAGACAAAGCATTTTTCCAAGCATTCAACCAGGAGGTTAGAATCATCATGGTTACGACCAGTTTCTTCAGAGTAACATCTGATCTTGCGAACTAGAGGCACTACACAATACCCAGGGTCTACTTTCAAAAATTAGTTCACCTTGACGACCTTCGCAAAATTATAGCAGCAAAGTCTGCCGAACATGATCATTTTCTCATGATTTTTGTAAAGATTGACAACTGGAAAAAGTCTCAGGTTTCCTTACAGTCTGACCGTAATATGTAAGAGAAACAAGATGGAAATCAGTGAAGCATCACTACCGCAGCTGTTATCCCTCAGCAACCCCCAGTTCACATCCATCTCAAATATATATTCAAATTTGATATTAAATACTGTCCTTTGAACCAGAAGCCGAAGAAGTGACAGTTAATCACACAGAACGCACATGACAGTGTCAATGCAATATGCAGCAGACAAGCAGTAGATGCATGGAGATAGATTATATCTCTAATCCATTAACCCCCTTGGTGTTGAATCAAGCATCAAACTTTGACCTATTGGAGCAATTAAGAATGATTTTTCGTCGGTGGTCAGCAATATATTGACCAGGAAATGTGCTAATTACATCTTTGGATTTAAGTGGGACATGCAGAAGAAGGCAGTTTTCAGAAAACAAATATGTAATAAGCTGAAATAACAAGTGAACCTAATCAGTAATGAACATTAAGAAATGAGTTTTTCCAATTAATCGCATCTTGAATCATTCCACATCCGAATGTCCCCAATGGCCACAACCATGTCACGTTTAAATCTTTTAAGCCTCCAAGTATAGACGAGCTGACGACGTTATCTTTCATCTGTGATCCAAATAAGTCGATTAAAAATAATGTGAAAATTGTCATTTATCAGGTTAATTTTTATGGTGTATCCCCTGCGTGTAAATGAGGCATAATTATTTATCACCAAGGGTTGGATGTGCTCCATGGGTACAGCCATGTTCTGGCGATTAAGTATGGCTTCCTAAAATAATGATATACTTGATATATTCGTGTCAGTGAGTAACCGGCCTTACGTGTGAGCAGTCCCATATGACCAATGCTCCTTTCCCCTTAATGGACAGATGATTCCGTCCTTTTTATCACCCAAACCTAACAGGATTAAGATTGTCCAAAATTTTCCTCTACTTCTG
>JAQFYD010001657.1:0-11506 GCA_034694225.1 Bourletiella hortensis
CATTATTTATTGCGTGCCCATACTTTAGTTTCTTTATGTCCATATTCAAACTCTCTTCGATCACTCTCATCTCTTGTTCCTCAGTGCTGACTCCAGCTTTGACAAATTTAAGCTCGGATTCAATCTCTTCTTTTCCAATTTTGACGCTTATTAGCTCTTCCTGTGCTCTTAACAGCATTTCTTGCAGCTCCTAGAAACGAAAAAAACTCAATTTGACTTTTCTAACTATGGGTGTGGTAACCCGAATAGCAGCAGTTTTCAAAACATGATTTTTTGCTTACAATAACATCATTTGGTAGAGATATACGTTCTCTCTGTAACTGCTCGGAATGTGCCACGTGCTTTCCACGGAGATTATCATTTTCAATCTGCAAACTAGGGATTCATATTCACTTAATTACACAGCACCACCATTAAACTTTTCAAAGCATGATTCTGCAAACTCAGCATGCACACTTACGATTCTAAATGCTTCTGGAGTTTTTCTCGTTCTGGAATGAGTTTTTTTACTTGCTTTTCCATGTCGTGAAGGGACTGTTGACATGACGAATTCAATTCATGGAGAACTACTTCATATGTTCCGATTTGCTCTTCTAACGTGGAGACTTTTGTCTAAATTCAAACAAGAATAGACATCTTACTGCCTGTCTGTTTACATGAAAATTTAACAAGACCCTTCAAAGAATCCTTTACGTGGCGGTTTACAATAATTACCTGCAAATCCTGCGAAATCCTACACCATTCCTCCTCCATTTCGTTCCTTAATTTTGCAGCTTTCTGCAAATCAGTCTGCATTTTCTCTATAGTTGATTGATATTTTTCACACTCTTCACATTTCTTAGGCTCACTAACTTCACTTGTCCCGCAAGGAAAGTCAGTCTGTTGATACCATTAGTACAAGATCATAGCATCGTAAAAGAGACGAACGAAAAGAACGAAATAAAAAACCATGCTGTAATCAAACTTACTTGAGATGAACTTGATTCTGTTGGTGTTGCCAGAGGTGATATCATTAAGTCACAATTTTTTAACTGTTCTAGTTGTTGCCGGGTCATAATTGATTTCATACGATGTATCGTCGACTGGTAAGCACTCTGGGTCTGGACAAACTGCTCATTGGCTTTCTTCCATGTCTCCTTCAGATCTTCATGGTTCTTCTTCTCGTCCTCATGACTACAAGAAGAATCATGAAAACTTCAAAGAAATAACATCAAACAACCGTGTCCGCTGGTTTAGTAACCTTAGAAATGCAATTTACCTCTGCCTTAGCTCTTTAAGTTGGGATTTCGTCTTTTCCAAATCCTGCTGTAGCAAAGTTTTCTGAGCATTCACTAGGGCAACGTACATTTCTAAATCTGCTCTGGAAGACTTTTCAGCTTCAAGTCCACTACGTGTTTCTCGAAGCTGCACAGAAAAAAGTCTCGTTTAGCACATTTTATCTACAATTTTTCAGATTCCAATCGTTTCTGAGCAGTTTCATACTTTGTCATCGAGTTGATTTAAAATTCCTTGTACATTTTGCTCCTGCAGAAGTACCGTTAACGCATTACTTCCCGTGACTAAAGAAGCTTGAGCATTCTGAAGAGCAGCCAGCTGATCGTCAGAATTTCGAACTTTGTCTTTCAATGCCTTTAATTCATCTTCTAGTTGAACTACAAGGGACCGGAGCATCTCTGCATCTTCGTGTGCCTGCATTAATAACAAACAATTCATGAATAAAAAACCTTCAACTGATTCCATATTCGTTATCATTCAGCTCACATATTTGGATGGCTTAGGCTTGTTACTTTCTTCAATATCGTGGAGGCTATCATTACTCGTCGACATAGTGGAATTTATTTTTCGTGCTAAAGACTTGGTCATTGCAGAAAGCACGGCACCTGGGCTCACATCAGAGCCACCACCTGCAGCTGCTTGTGGACGCTGTTCATGTAGCTCCAGCTCCAGCCTGTGGTTGACCGTCCGTAACCTTTGTATTTCTAATTCATACTTCGTCCTTGTCTCATGAAGCGATTCTGAAACCGACAGGAGCCAATTCAATCACAAGAATGAAAAATTCTCTTCATTAAATCACTATATGACTTACCCTCATAAAGCCTATGAAGAGTCGCAATTTCCTGTTCACCTCGTTGCTTTAGGTCTTCAATTTCACTGTCTTTATTTAGTTCTGTTATAGTCACCTGGCTCTTCACCTCATTTAGCTCTTCCTGGAGCACTTTCAACTGAGTCTCCATTTTCTCCCGGACTTTTCGTTCCTGATCTAACTCCTCTATAAAATTAGAACGATTCTTGAAAGCGGTTACATAAAAAATAATAACAAAACATAATGACATAAAACGATGCGCAATAAAGGGCGAAAAAGAAGATCATTTTTTCGACTTCAAATACGATTTAGATATCCAAAAACAAACAAGTAAAGCAACTAAAATAGTGAGCAGAATAGACATGAAATAGTTTCAGAGTCTACTTCAGAGAAGCAAGCACGGAAAAACACTCCGGTCACTGAAAAAACTAATAAGGTCAGATAGCGTCAATAGCAAGCTAATAATGATATTCCCGACAAATTAACTTGTTAAACTGCTTAGTAATACTGAAAGAAATAATTCAAATCCTCTAACAAAGATTGCATACCTTCTTTTTGCATGAAAAGTTTTTTAAACTTTGCCCTCTTCTCACCAAAATCCGCATTTAGCTCAGCAATAGTTTTCTCGAGAGTTTTAATTTTTTCATTGGAAACTGTTCCATGCTCATCTTCCCCTTCACCTGAAATTTACATAGAAACCACCTGACTGAGTCAGTCATTATATGTCCACAAGTCGCTACCAAATTAAATGAAAAACTAGTCCGTCATTTTAGTCCTTTTTCCGGTCGAAATATTGTAAGTAGTATGTGTGTGTCTGAACATAAATAAGTTCGTGTTGGGCAGCAGGCAGTTTGTGAAAGAGAATAAAAGTTTGCTAATCTAAATCTACAGCACACAAGTAGGTAAGTAATGTTTTGCCAACACAAATGTGTCCGACAGGTACAGTAAAGAAACAAAACACACACAATACAAAGGACAGGATGCGGAGAGAGTATCATCATACCGGTTCCTTCGGTGACCCCAGGTACTTCAATATCATTCTTTTCCCTTTCAGTATCTTCCATTCTGGAAACACTAAGTTTGCAAGAATATTTTTTTTGCAAACCTGTAAAATCCAGAAGCAACTTGAAGAACATAGAAAAATGTACATAATAGGAAGCAAACAACTTGCACGTTATGATTACTTATTATACTCATCATCATCATTGTAACGACCCCAAAGTATAGTTTTAAAGAGGTTTTCTTTGCTACTTTATTATTATTTAATCTTATAAAGATTATAATACAAAAGCTCTTCTACAAAGCTTTTCAGCAGCAAAGATCAAGTCATCCCCTCAAGTAGAATATAGTAATCTACACCGAAGAATGCTAATGAGATCAAAATGGAAAACATCTCCACTTACTTCCAATTAACGTGTCCTTAATGTATCAATTGTCTTTAGAGAAACAGTAATTACAAGTGTCTGGGTTGATTATTCACCACAGCAATTATTTCTGTCAACAATAAATCCCTTTCGGATTCGATGCTTATATACTTGAGCGCACGTGCAAAAAAATACAGATGAACGTATAAAATAAATAGACGGTCTTTCAAATGCTTCGGGAAATCATAATTACAAATAATACGTAATAATTAACTATAAAGATCTTCAAAATTAGACAGAATCGTCTCCAATTCTTCGTCGCCCAAAAAATCCTTCATCATCTGCTTTGAATGACCCTCCTTTGGAGCAGAATTAGTGGTTTTTGTCTTTCTATGAGGAACTTGATGACAACAAGGACCTCATTGAATACATGACCTTTTAAGGGCCTCGTTGATGAATTAGTGACCCATGTCAAAGCAAGGTCACAAGGTCATCAAGGGATCCGAATGTCAAAGAAGTACATTTCTTAACTATTTTTAGACTTGGGCATTTAATTGTGGAGTAAAGACTTGGGGATTCAAATAGTTGTGGCGCGAAAATTTCGGCACTTTTTAGGAACGACTCCGGAATCTGGACGAACTTAGCAGGGTTACCAGAAGGTTAGCCCAATAACCGTTTTAATTACGTTTTTTGGAATTTTAATGGTTAATTAGTTGTATTTGAATGGGTATTTTTCTTCTGGTTGTGTTGGAACTAAATTTTGGGGAAAATTGCCCTTCGGCAGTTACTGCTGTTTTTCATTGTAAACCCCGGAGGCTGTTCGCTGTTGGCTGTGCGGGATACACGGGAATGGTAGCCCTTTAGCGTGAATTTGAAATAAATTTTACGGAAATTGTGGGAGAATAAGTTTTGATGTATAAACGTTTGTTATTGTTAGCGTTTTGTGGGTATGTCATTAGGATGATTTGGTGATGGGCGCACGAGCGTCTCATATTGGGGTATTGGTGATCGATAATGATGAATATTTGATGGTAACAGTTGCGTGTTGTTAAGGATTGATTTTGAGAAGGTGAAGTATTGTAGGTGCGTAACATCTGACAATTACTTTCACAGGTGGATTGAATCCGGAGTAGTGTCGGTGAGCTTTGGTGAAGAGCTGAGGGTTTTTCTTTCTTTTGGAGGGGCGTATGGTGTATGTGAAGGTAAGCAACACGACGAATATTGTAAAAGAAGTTGGGGAGAGTTGAACTAATTTTTGTGTATCTGTTTGATAGAATTTTCAGGATGATGAAATGGATCATTATCGTTTGTGGACTAATTGGGCTAATCCTTCGTTTGGAAGTAGCCATGTTCCCGTATTCAGGAGAAGGCCGTCCACCAATGTTTGGTGACTATGAAGCTCAAAGGCATTGGATGGAGGTTACGTTGAATTTACCGTTAAGGTGAGGGTTTGATGTAGATGGTTGTCCCGGTTTCATCCATAGTTATTTTTTTGAAGAAGGGTTTCGGCAGTGAGAAGCGTGGAATTTGAGCATATGACTGACATGTGTTAAAGTTGTTTTTTTTTATTCTAGAGAATGGTATTTACACACGACGAGAAATGATCTGAATTATTGGGGACTGGATTATCCTCCGCTGACAGCATACCATAGTTATCTCATTGGTCGGGCAATCGGATTTATTCTGCCGGAATCGGTTGCGTTGGGAACAAGCCGTGGATTTGAAAGTGCCTTGCACAAGTTTTTGATGAGAGCCAGTGTGGTAGCCAGTGATTTGTTGTTACCTGCATTGCTCGTTTTTCACTTTGTCATAAAGCCGTATAGGGTTCAAACGGGGTGGGCTACGGGTAAGATTGGCAGGCACATTATGAGAAATAGCGAAGAAAAAACCGCATCAAGGGGTTACCTATACAATAATTATTTCTGTTGCAGTCTTGCTGGCCGTTACCGCACCGCCCCTTATTTTGATAGACTACGGTCATTTTCAGTACAACTGTGTGTCTTTGGGGCTCACTGTGTGGGCTATAATGGCGCTGTTGACTGAAAAGATAACCCTAAGTGCCATTTTGTTCACGTTAGCCGTGAATCACAAGCAGATGTCTCTCTATCACGCCATCACTTTCTTCTGCTACATGTTCGGAACCGTGATTATCAAACGAGCCGACTTTTTCACTGGATTTCGCGTCGGAACAACGATCTTGTCTACAATTGGATTAATGTGGCTACCATTCGGAGAACGAAGTATTAATGTCATCAACCGTGTTTTTCCTATCAAACGTGGAGTCTTCGAAGATAAAGTCGGGACGTTCTGGTACGCGTTGGACCGAATTTTCCCAATAAAAGCTACAATTCCTGGTGATCAACAGGCGAGGACTTGTATGATAGTATGCATTTCAATGTTACTCCCATCAAGTCTGCAGTTCCTAGCAAAAGTATCCAAAACAGTAAGTACAACTCTTAACGCTTCAACCGATTTAGGATGAGTCGTATTCCAGTATCAATTTCTTTTCCCTTTCATATAGAAAACATCAGTGGAGAACTTGCGGAAAGCGTTTCTCGAGAATCTCTTCGTATCGTCATTGATTTTCTTCTTGTTCTCGTACCATGTCCATGAAAAGTCCATCATGCTACCTACGTTGGCTGCTGTTCTGCTCTTACAGTGGTATCCGTTCGAGACGGTGTGGTTCATAACGGTTGCGTCACTTTCCCTGTTTCCATTGCTTTACCAAGAAGGATCTCATATTGCTCTCTTACTTGTCACTGCTGTGTTCGTCCTAACAGCGCATCAAGGGGGAGTATTTAAGAGCGCGAAGTCGACGTTGGCCAGGTAAGCTAGGATCATTACCGAAGATCATTTGTTGCATTTTTTGTATTTATTTACTTCAGCACTTTTGTATGTAAATTTTTATAGGTTGGCTTTTATTTTGTCCATCGGAGGTTATCTTGCGTTAATCGCTGGCCTCGTATTTCTTCCTGCCGTCACACCAAGATATCCCCATCTTTTCCAGGCTGGGATCGCCATCTATTCTTTCATACACTACGCTGCCTTTCTTATTTATTTTCACTTTCCAAGCCCAGTACAAGCTGAATAGAAGATAATAATGCGGTCATATAGCGATAGGGATAATGTAACTCCGTGACTTGTCCATGTCAGTGACACTGTTCACTTTGAGCGTGTAACAATCATTATCATTTAATCTGCTATGATTCATTGACCTACAATCGTTAATTTATAGAAAATATTGTCGGAAATTATAGTAAATAGTAATGTTGCTGTTACCATAGCTATTACCTGCTGTTATACCATTAACCTACGTACAGTCCGTCCCAGCATATTTTGCGGACAAACCAGTGGAAAGAAAATGGAACATTTGCCTTACAAGTAGTGATTTTGTGTGTTTCTAAGGTTTTGTGAAATTAACGTTGATTAGTCTAGGAGTGTGAAAGTATTCGGTTTTATCTCTAGCAAGCAACAAAGGAAACCAATTGTTGCGAATTACTGCTACTAGTCATGTGTGCTTTGATCGTCGCAGTACACAGCATTTGAACATCGACTTGTAACTATTATGTTGTCATTTATTCCTGTAGCTAATGTTATAAGCGTTTTCTCTAGAGTTTTAAATGGCAATTTCTCGTTTTTCGTATCTTGGCAGCTGAGTGGAACTTGGGAAATCAGCCCAAGTCAGAGGCTAGGTTTCTTGCTAAAACATTGGGCATTCTTGAATGGCATGTTGTGTCCTGTTTTATCATGGTAAAAATAACTAGCAATTCATGTATTTCTGCAACCTAACAAAATTAGCATTGTCTCATCTTTCTGTTTACGAAGCTATTTTTGGATAAATAAAGCTTAAACGGTGCTACAAATTTACGGCGGATAGTCTTTCGTGTATTCTGTACCATCTTTCTTGTATACAACCACAGATTGCTCATTCGTTAATGCTCCTCACAGCATAAAATCTCCGCCGTGTCGAATTCAATGATTCGTCGGCTATTACCCGGTTTATTATGAGGTACACCAAACAGAATTTTTTCGGGGTCCAGCCAATGTTTTGGGTGTGATGTGGCTGGCTGGGGCCAAAGTGCAATACCTGCATAATAATAACATGGAGCCCGTTCGGTGACATCCGTCTATTTTTATGCTTTGTCACAAATTGAACGCCAAGCTTTCTACAGAGGGAACGGGCTTGTAGAAGTGGTGAGTACATAGCAGTTCGTTTACCGTGATGGTGGAATGAGCATCTCAAAATAAATGTTTAGTATATAAATGTTCAACGAATCCACTCGCATGAGAACTGGAGGTGGTGGCGTTTGCCATACATCGTCATTGTGATGTGATTTGAGGAATGTGATCTTCCACACGATTCCACTGCAGAGGCCTTTATAGAGATGCACATTGTTAATCTATTTAATATTAGGGGCTTCGCAAATAACTCACAATCATCGTTAAACAAATTGGGCCAGGTACATAAGCTTTCCTTTGTATGTGCACAGCAGCCCAGGACTTAAGGGAATCCAGGTCTTATTTATTGTAAATCTAAAACACACGCTTAGGTGCTGATATAAGGTTACCATCCGTCTGGAGTATAGCATTCTCCATTTCCACCTTATCGACTGTAGAGATTCTAAATATTGACAGACGTATGGCTTAATATGGAGCAACTGACAGATCCATCACACAATTGACCACTTATTTGTGATCTTAATAGGATGTTTACTATAGAGCCATTGATGACAGTCATGCAGGCTTCAGCCACCTGAAATATTCACCTCCAGCACACCTGCACAAGCAAACTTTAAAAATATTGTAGCAGGTTGCATAGTTCAGTGGTAGATCATACTGTCTGTTTCATTTCCACGTTGACATTGTGCATGAAATCGAACAGATGCAAGAAAGTAATTCCCTTTCAATGGACTCATCATGATCAATACACGTTGTTGCCACAACCCTTTCTATTCGACCACATTTTTGTAACTAAAATCGTCACTGTCAACTACTGTGACGAAAACTGATGTAAACAAGGATCACGCCGGAAGCCTCTTCGCGGGACTCTGTGGTGTACTGCTAATTGCAATCAGAATTCGCAGCTAACATCTAAAGACGTTCACCAAGTTTCATGAAGCAACAATGGAAAGTTTTTTAATTTGGAGGGTAGATGGAGAAAATGGAGCTCATTTGCAAGTTGCTATCATTCTTTCACCTTAATGATCATGTTGCCAGGGCCAAACATGCCCTCCCAATGACCGCTGGTTTGGATGCTCACGTCCAGTCATCTTCTTATATTACTTAAATAATCCCGTCTTACCAGTAGTAGTGCTATTTATTACCATAGGAACCACTGAGCGAGAGATTCTTCCTTCTAATAAGTTGAAATCACTTGAACCATTGCGAAAAAAATCGCATCTCCAGTCGGATAATACCTTGGGGCAATGGGATGTGTTTTAATGCGCAGAATATGTATAATACATAAAGTTACGGTTTTAAACATGCATACAAAATGCGTCACTGTTACCAAGAAGCATTATTATTGCTTCGAGGTGTTCAAGTGAGTGATTCTTAAAAATTTCGGACACATAGGATCATACTTTCCATTGCGGGAGAAAGAATGAGACTCTGACTGAGATGTTGTCGTTCTAATGCGTAAAAAGTCTATGGAATGAAGAGGGCTCAAATGTTATTTGACTTCTCATAAACTGCTGCCTGGAAACGTGCCACACGATGGAGAAGTTCTCACCCTCAGACTCTCAGATAAAAAGTAGTCGCAAATTAAAACATGTTTGGCTTTTTCCTCCATATAATTCTATATACAAACGCTGATACAGTTCATATACACAGCTTAACTGTGAGAAGGACAAACGGCGCAAAGTACACACATTTGCAACAAGTGCGAATCCCACATATAGGAATCATCATCATCATAATAATAACACCATCAAGTTTTTGCACACTCTTCCATATGCTGTAGAATATATATTATTATAAAAACTAGCCGCAGACCAGACTTGTGCGCTAAGTTTCCTATGTCCACTACCCGTTTTGCTCTATAGATTTTTATATGTACGTAAATATGGATTTAAGTCCGGGATAATAGAACTTGTTTTACTCCTCTGCGCTCCTGTACTAACAAAACTGAAGAATTCAAATGGACAGAGCAGCTTGAGCTCGTATGCTGGCTATTCAGTGCGATTTAGTCGACTGTATACAGATGAATGCAGATGCAGAATCTCCAAAGGCATCTTCCTCATATTTATGCACAACAATGTAAGAAGAAGGGAGAGGCAAAAAGTTTTTAGTATTGCAAGGTGCCCCAACCGGGTCCAAATAATCCACAAGTGAATAAACGCTTTCAAGGATAAGGAAAAACAACAATAATATGAATACGAGCATCGTGGTGATCATGGTGATGGTGGTGATGTAAATCTAACTGAACTGCGCAGAGAATCTCAAGCAAATATTGCGTGTATAGAAAGCAATTCATTATACACACATGCGTTTTTTTTGTAGGTTATCTTCCGTCGTAGCTATTAGTCTGTCCAGTCGGCAGGTGTATTATTCACAACAGGTAAATTCGTCATTTTTAATCTGCATTGAAAGTATAAAGGAAATAGACTCTGATTATTACACTTATAAATATCCAGCATCCATTCAAGTTGTAATCATGATTAGACCGTTTTAGTCAGACAGGCAGCCTGCGTATCCTTGCAGCAAAAATACGCACATCAAAATGACACGAGTATCATGCTGTCCTTGTGTGTCATGTCCATACATGCGACACGTTGGATGGACAGTTTCAGCAAAAAAAAAGATTGCACCGGAGGATAATAAAGAGATTGGAAATAAATGAAAGTAGCTGATAATGCATTTCACGGATTGTAAAACTGATACGTGTAATTTTATTCATTCATATTATTATTCTAAAACTGCACATTTCCTCTTCATGCAAATGAATGTAAAGGCATTTACTTTCATGCAAACTTTCCTCAAAATTTCACGGTGACTTTCATATGATATGAGAATGCTCATCTGTATAGACATTCTTCATGCCGGCATTTCTTGCTGTGTAAAGTTAAAGTGATACACGCGCTCTCACAACCACCACCTCACCCATCTCACTACTGATAGTAGACTAAATATGGAACAAACAAAAAACCTTGACAAATTTCCCTGATACAAAAAGCTGAAATTTATCAGTCTAACAGCATGTTGTTAGGGATTGGCTGTAAATACCTCCGCTGTATAGAAAGCTATTGAAATACAATTTTATCAGAGAATAATTGTTATTGTTATTAATGGCAAGTGCTCCACCTTTCCCCATACAACAAGTTGCGTTGCTAGAGATTCGTTCTTATAATAATCATGTATTGGTATGAATAATAGAATGAAACTGGCTCAAATCAGGCTATGTCCGTTTGCGTATATAGTTTATAATAATTATATACTTATTCCTTCTCATCTGTCACTCCTGTTACCTTTTCACCCTTGCGGCAAAAAGAATTGCCAATCAGCCAAGTACGTAAGTAAAGGTAGACATGAGGTTCTTTTTTACCAGTTCTGTCGTCCGTCTACAAAAGTTTACTGTTACTTACTATACATGATCCATTTTAACCAATAATCTCAGACCTGAGAATATGCAATATGCTATAGCTGAAGATACAGCTCATGAACTTATTTTACAAAGTCCTTCGGCTTACATAGATACTTCATTAGATTAGAGTCATTAGTATACGCAGGTACTGTAATTAATAAGCCACAGTCAATTGGCCGATAGCTAATAGTTCCTTCAATGTATTCTTACGCACATGATCATTGCCACAAAATTTGAGGTACATACTGTGGCAGGATAGGAAATGAATTTCCAAGAAGAATTGAATCATCCTCGTCATCTTCTAACTTCCTGATTACTTTAGCATTTAGCTGCACATAGGGAATTTTTCTCTATTCTTGTGATATAGAAGAGAAAAATAACAAAAACAAAACAAGATATGGTGTCGTACACACGACAACTTCTCGCATACTTATAGCAGCCTTGGATTAGAACATTAATCCTGTTGAATACTAAATA
>JAQFYD010001658.1:0-11501 GCA_034694225.1 Bourletiella hortensis
GTTTGCTTCCCTCGACAGTCGGACAGGCTTATAAGTCTGAGAGAATACTACAAAGGGCCAGAATAGGCCAAGAAACGTAATTCAAAGTCTAGTTTTCGGTTTTTGTTTTCGTTATTCGGTATTGCGGGTGCCGGTAACCGTTTCTGTTTGTGTTATCGGTTTTGATTGACTAATGTTTTCGTTAATTAACGTTATTGAATTTTGGTGTTCAATTTCGTTACTAACGTTAGTCAATAACGTTATTCAATAACGTTGGACATCTCTGCTAAATGGTGCCTTTTCCTATGGTGCCTCGGACTGATGCCCTTAACACCAGCGGATATTTACCTTGCTAGCCTTAATAAGGACGTTATTGACTATACAGCTAGCCAGTTCTTGCGAAAGCATCTGCGGATACGTTTGCTAAGTTTCTGTAAAGTCCCCCATTTTCCCGCTGTCCTCTACTGAAGGGATATCTAATATAAAGGGACCTCCTAATATCACGAAGCCTTCCGTGATATTATTTTAATAATTAAGGCTTTTCGACAATCAGCATAAATACGGCGAGCAAGAAACGGGGCATTGGCCAAACATGACGGCTTGCCTAGCCTTCTTTGGCGATGCAAACCACGAAGCTGCCTATAATTCAGCTGCTATGTCATTCATTAGGCTCCACAGGCTCGCTGCTTGCTAAACAGCCAGCCACTTTGTAGCGTAAAGCATTGCACAGATACGATTTGCGTGTTCATCAAAAGATAAAGCCACTGAAATCACTACTTAGGCTTCATGGGTTCCAAAGCTTGAAACTCGTGTCCTTCGCGGCAGATTGCGGACGATTTCGCGAGCGGATTTCAATAGTTTAGGCTTTATTCGGTACACATTAACATCGAGAGCAAGAAACTGGGCATCTGCCCGGACAAAAAGTGGGGTCGGTTGGTTGTTATGACGAAAACTGTGAAATGGCCTAGGACACAGCTACTGTACTATTATTGGTCATCATGCTCTCCGATTTCTACACACAGACAACTGCTGGTGAGAGAATCTACTTATACGTTATGCATGTTTGTGCACAGCTTAAGGCACTATGCTGAAGCATTCGGCAATTGATAGGACTTATCTGCCAGAAATTCATGTGCGGATGTGAAATTGGATCTTTCTTGTTTTACACAGGATCACGTAGAAAGATTTCCATGCCTTAGGTTTTATTCAATCAAGCAGAGTCTATAGAACATGGAACGGGGTATTTGCCTAGCAGGACGGCGATCCTGCTCGTTTTGTCTGATGGAAGCTACTACATCAATTATACTTTAGCTGTGCGGGGTAGATATACGCCGCAAATTCGGTTTGTAAATGGTTGATGCCCAAAACTTGGATCGCAGATTTCTGAAGATCGCACTGACGCATGTCAATTGTATAGAATAGGCGACGGCTTTGACGAGAACGCCGGCCGCGTGTTACTGTTGGGCAAGTTCAGGAAGCATAATAACCGACCAGATTGCGCATTCGTAACTCGATTGTTGTTCATTACCATGTAAATAGGTGATCACTGCTCAGATCACAACCATAGCCCTAAATTATGCTTCCATCCTTAGCTCCAAAGTGACATTGAGACAGACAGTGAGAATTGAAATAACTCATCCGTTCTAATAGTTTAGAAATGACAGGTTTGTTTAACTGTGCCTCATAGGACTTCCCGCGGTCTCCGTGACTACCTACCGTCCACCTGTTTTCGAAATGGAAACAAATTTATTGAACAGGATTCTGATTTTCCTTTGTCGAAACTTCGAGCAATTCAGTCTTGAGTTGCAGCTTTTCAGCTCAACTTCTGCTTCCTTCGAGAATTACACATCCGGATTTTTCCTCAAGATGGCCGGTGAGCTTTCAAAGGACCAAAAGCGGATTCAGCACTTGCAGGTCATCGCCCTTCACAAGCATGAACTTCCTCTGGCTCTTGAAATCAATACATGCCAACGAAAGGACACCCCTGCTGAACACGTTATTTGGGAACAAATCTTGGAAGAAGTTAAGCATAATGACCTCTATTGTGAGCCTAATACAAACATGGCTAGCGCCACGGATTTCAAAAAACGGAACTGGAGCCGCTGGCGTAACAGCGCCAAAGTAAGGCTTACTTAAAGAGTGACTATAAAATGGATTCTAACTCTATTTTCTTATAGTCTCAATATGACGCAGCGCAGCGTTCAAAAGGTTGCAAGCTGAATTTGTACCAGCAATTCATCGTAAAACACATATGGGGTAATGCTATTTCTTTCCCTTATAAATTGGATCAAATTTAGTTCAATATACAACAAAACAGTTACTGCGGCTGAGAGAGAGAGACCAGTCTGATTGCCGACTTTCTCTCGCAGATAAACCTTTGCCTGTGGTGCAAGATGTCAAGCTGAAGGATAAAGAAGCCAGCGCCAGCAAAGCCTCGACTTCCGCTGCAACCAAAACTACTGAGGATAGTCACGAAAGCATGGACGTCTGTACTGGAAATGATGATATGGATGATTCCGTAAATGAAGATTCTTTGTTTAGTGGTTCTACCTCTCCCACAAGTCAGGCTGGAAGCAGTGAGGAATTATACGTCGGGAATGCAAGAGTACGGCTCGAAAAAACTAAAATTTTAGCAATCTCATTTGATCCTGCTCATAATAATAAGGATAACGAAGAGGAGAGCATCCAAATACTTGAGGCCAAAATGAAAATACTGGAGGTTCAGGCTCAACACCTGCAGCAGCAACTAAAAATGCAGGACCAGCTGCTACAGCTTCAGCAACAACAACAACAATTGCAACAACAGCAGCAGACAATGCTGATACAGCAGCAACAGCTACATTGGTTGCAACAAGGAAACTACATACAACAGCAGTGGTCCACAGTAAGCCCTGAAGGTACTGGCCAGCAGTCTGTGATAGTCATTGATATACCACCAAGAAAAGATTCGACTTGACTAAAGTCCTCCTCGACTAGTCCGGCTTACCAACTTCGTCTTTGTAGTAAAGTCCGTTTGAGATTAAAATGTTCACCACGTTTGTAGCTAGCTGACATTTACTACACTATTGAAAAGTATCAAGCTTTTGCATGCAACAGCCAGTTCGTAGGGACTGAGATGTACCATGTAGAGATGAGCGCCCGTACAGGCAGTTTCTAAAGCTCTGTAGATGTGATGACGTGGTTGCATGTGTAGGCCGCGGCTCACGGGCCTGTCGAAATATATAGAGTACGGGAAGTTGGTATCTACTAAGATTTGAAGTTACTGACGGTACCTAAACATGATAAATGAAGCCTGCAAATGTTGATTAATCTCGGAAAACGAGAAATAGAAACGCACACAGGGCAACTACGAAGCTTAGCCTTATTGAGGCTTATTAAAGACTGGAGTATTCGGCCATAAATCACAACAACGAAGATGTTTACCAAATTTGCTAGTGAATACGTACAGACCACAGGCGTACAGGCTAGGCCGGGCATCTAAACAAAATCTTACAGCGGGCAGTGGGCCGCCTGCTTCAGGATACAGGCCAGCGGGCCAGACGCATTTCAAGGTCTTCTGACGCACAGGCAAGAAGGTGGCCTGCCGGGCAACAGATGCTCACAGTTAGTACCAGCGATAGAGACAAAGAGATTAATCTTAGTTGGTGCCAATATGAAGACGAAAAAGAATATGATGCCCATAAGAAGTTACATACGAACAAATACGATAATAAGGAATATAATTTATTTTGATATGCATCTCATCATTATGATAGCATGGCTTGTAACTTCTTATGCTCCGGCCATCATAAATTGCATTTGATTAATGGAATGGAATCAATGGAAATAACAGCACGTGTAATAGTAGCATAATATGGCCACAGGAAACTCTGAAATTGCGAGCACCGCCCATTGCTCATTCCGGAAACACGGGGACGCTATCCAACTCCAAAAATGGTTGGCCTCGCACTACACATTGTTACCTCATAAAATAATCCATTATTTTTGCACAGAATGTAGGTGATCATACTTTTATTGGATAAAAAAAGGCTTCAGTGTATACCCCCCAAGGGATCTCGACTGACTTCTGCACCTATGCTATCCTACATGAGTCATATGTATGGTAATGTGACAGGTAAATGCAAAGAGCCGGTTCCAGTTTCCTTTTATGGTTTTAACAACTGTGGTATATATTAACGTAATTATAACCATCGCTATACGGGAGCGTCTGTCGACACTCTGATCGGATGATATTCCAAAGTATTTTTCACTTTCTGATCCATTATCATGAAGCTGGGAAATTTTCTTTCACAATACTGCTATTGAAAGGCATGCAGATTCATAGCGTCCCAAAGGGCACCTTGAGATCAAATTGAGGTACTTTTTTCAAGTGCTTGTCTCAAATGAAAACAACGAAAAGTCACGGGCTCACATTCAACCATTCTACAATTCTTTACAGCTTGGGCCACCACATCTTAGCAGAAGTTCTCCACTGTGAGGTCAAAGTTTTAGGAAGCTGAAAATATAATCCAAAGAAGCCAAAGTTCGCAGGCAAACATTTAAGGCATGGTGACAATTAACGCCAGATTAATAGTTGATTCTGAAACCTTATTTCGAAAGCTTTCATATTGGTTCTCATTTGAGGATGTTCTTTGAAGCAGGTCGTGTAATTTAACTATGGATAAAAGTTCCCACATGTCTCAAATATGGATACCTGCCCCAAATAAGGAAAACAACAGATACCTAACATATTTACGCTTGAATCCGCTTCAACCTTCGACATGTCGTCCCCGGCTTGATGGAAGTGTTCCGTCAGTATTGAGTTTTTTTTTGGGGGGGTTGCGCCCTGAGCAATGAAATTGCCTAAAAGTCCAACAACCATAGCGTTTGCTCAGGGTCAAGAAATAGATTTTTCCCTGTAACCTTGGCCTGCGTGGACCGATCTTCACAGTGAATAGCTTAAATTCAATTCCGCATTAATGCCTACCTAATTTAATTTTTGCGACAGTATCACCCTTAAGGGATTTGAAATATGGCGTGTTTGGTCGAATTTTTGGCGACCATTGCTATGCGTAGTGACGGACGGCCTTATTTGTCGTCCATTACTTTTAAATGGTAAAACTACAGTTCCAATTATCTCCCAACCCCCCCTCTACGATTTTCCTCAAATTTTGAGATAAGGTGGGTAACAATGAATCTCTGCCGTGGAGCAGATAAAATCAAAGGGCACACCCCTAGTTCTCCAGCAATCACTGGATAAAGTCTGAATTTCAGTTGGTTGCCCCTAAGGTTGGTTACCAAACGTAAACGGAAACAAGTCTAAACAAAGTTCTGAAAAATTTGAGCAAAAATTATACTTTTCACCGTAGCCTCTTCCCTTTTAGTAGACAGCCAAACCATTTTTTGCAAGCAACCCCCAGAATTGTACTTTTGTACTGTAACTTGTTTGGACTACGATAACAAAAGTTGGTCCTTTCGAAAAACAAGCAGAAGGAATCTATGATGCCTGTATAATTTGCAATCATGCGTTTTATTAACAACAATAGTTCAACGTTGTTTCTTAATAAAAGAGGTGTTAGTTGCACAAGAAAATTCCGATACTATTTGTTCTTATAATTCTTTCCTTTCCCGATCACGCCTCGACAGTTCAAGCTGCCGCATCGGCAGGGCTGAAAATACAAGAAAGTTGCTGAACATAAGGTTGCACAAAGTATCTCCTAAGCTAGTGACGGGAACTGAATATCACGAGAAATAATTGTTACCTGGCCACTCATTGGGTTAAATAAAGAGAAGCCATAATCGTAGCTCAACTCATCGCCTGCCGCTATGTCCTTGATGGAAAAAAGAGCCATCCGTGCCATGCCGCCTACAGCCCATTTCTTCATCTCGCAGTTTGGCTCGCATCCGTGATTCACATAACGGCCTGAAAATAATTCACAAGAACGGTTTAAAGAAGCATAGAGGTAATGTTTCATCATGCATGCGAGCGATATCCGTAAATTCCATGTAAATGCTCTTATCATTGAGCTGCTGATCGTTCCACGGCTATCTTAATTCAAGTTACTCCTAGGTTTGAACTGCAGACAAGAATCAATAAAGCTGAACGAAATCATTTGTCCACACTTGGGGCCACAGGCCTGAAAAGCTACATAACGGTTCATTACACTGGCTGTACCTTATCGCGCGTAAAATTTTAGAGCTAAGTTCACGGAACCGGCCGATAAAGTCATGCGTAATAGCGTCAGTTACGTTAAATGGTAGGGCCTTATATCACGTTTCAAGTGTACACGGTGAAATAAGATTGTTCTTGGCATCTTACACTTGTTTCCCATTCTATGAGCATCGATGACAAGATGCTTGTCCAACTGACAACAATAGTGATGAACGTCCCCCGCGTAAATAGTATTCTTTCGTTCCTTGTAGTCGTCATCCCACATGACCTCTCCGGTATATTCTAGAATGAACTCTCCTTTCTTTATTGGCTGGATAGCCTTCACTCCCCTTCCTTTCGCACCCGCAAAGAAGACCTTGATTTTGTCCTGGGCCCCTTCCCTATTTTGGATCCGTCGGTTACAGCAGTTTTCGCCACACTCAGGCTGGCATTCACTTTTAGTGGCTCGGTTCAAGCAGTCGCTATCATCGCATTTGACCCCATCTCCAGTGCACTCACACGGATCCATCAGATGCTCTTCCATAGGTGGGTAGACATGGTACTTGTCTGAAACAAAAGTTTAAACGTCAAGCAAAGTTTGTGGCTGAAACGGCAAATAATCTCTTCTTAGGAACTTCAAAGCGAGCATATACTTTCAGATGACCTTATTTACAGGATACTAATACAGTACTGTGGTACGCCTTCCAGTATCGAAGTGGGCGTTAGCATGTTTAAACTTTACAGGTATTCCCCAAATGAACGAACTCGTCGCCTACCCTACTACAGAGCCAGTTTTATTAGAAAGGCTAAAATAGTTACTTCAAATGTGATGTGGAGAAGATCAAGTAAGCTACTGCCGGTCATTTCATAATTACTTGGCCGACAAAATCGCAGGACTGCTCAAGCGCCGAAATTGTTAAAAGCGGAGGATGAATGTGTAAATCGTTTACGAAGCTACATAAAAGTAAGCTAGCCGGAGGAGAAAATAGAGAACCTACTCTCATTGATTTCTAAGAAATCCAAAGTCACGTCGTCCTCTGGCTCGACATTTGCTTCGAGCCCAGCTGCAGCGTCTTCATTATGTGTCTCATCAAGATCATCAACCGACTCGCTGGTTTGGGATACAATTCCACCGTTTTTCCCGTGACAAGTTTTATTCCGGCAATGATCGTTGTAGTTACCTCTATATCCAGTTGTAAACGGACATTTCCAGCATTTGAATCGCTCTGCAAAAGTAAACAACTGGATTTAGATTTCAACGAAGATGTGGATTAAGATTTCAATAACACAGTAACAGGTGTTTTCCCCAAGCACCGAATAGCTCATAACCCTTAAAGCCCATAATTTCGCAAAACTTCAGGAGATACACTCTGATTCGCATTGACTTAAAGCCAACTCACTTCAAAATCGTCACGTCGGCTTTTATGGCCCACGCAAGAAAAATGTGTGTGACTAAGTACTTTGGTGGTTGAATGTTTAGACAATTTCATTGCTCAGGTCACAACCCCCAAAGTTGTATTTTTTGTACTGCAACTTATGTTTCATCCAAATAATCCCGAAACATTGTCATTATTCATTAATCATAACGTTCACACATAGCGCAATCCAAATTACTGGAACTTCTTTCACGTCTGCCTGACTTATAATCCAGAGTAATCTAACGAGGACTGATCTAACATTTGACGCCCTAACTTGGGACACTTTCCGTGACATTCAGTGCTGTATAACTTTTGACTTACGGCACTCAAGGCAATGAATCCTTACGAAATCGAAGTATCGCTGAGAATACAGCAAGGGCTTTCGTTAAATGCCGCCTTTTCCCAAGTTGAGCCACTCATTTTGTCAAAATTCAGATTTGAAAGAAAGTTCTCGACTGTCCCACATAAGGCCACCGTCCCAAGTAAGGGCGTCAAACGGTACCGTATTCTTTAGTTTACTGTAAATACGACTTTCTTTACACACAATTTTAACCAAAAATATTTCCTTCCCCAGTGTCTGTCCACATTCTAAATTACGCAATAATCACCAGAACCCAGCCGGTCATCTTGTAAAATTTGCTATCATTTCCTGATCTGACCTATCTGATTATATTATATCTAGACGCTCCCCAATACTTACTCTCATGTCCTTTCGCATGCTCAGTGCGTAAGGACTCCGTTGCAAACAATTTCTTGCAGACCCCGCATTGAAAATTTTTCTCTACATGACTTCTTTTCAAGTGCTTGTTGTAGTCATTCAAAAGTTCCCATCCCTTGCCACAGACTTGACATGAATATTTCCATGAAAAAAGTGGTCCCTGTATCGATGGATGCTTCCCACAAATTAACTTCGTCCTCGTGGACGGTCCAGGCATTTCCGGTCCACCGCCTTCATCCTGCAGATCCATAAAAAAATTTACGTTACCCTTCAGATTTCTAACGTTATGGAAGCAAATCAGCAGCACTCCAAAGCACTTAGTCATTACGATTGAAATAGAGTTTTCCAGTTCTTCCTCCATCACCATCAATGGACGTTTTTTGTATTTTTTCTTGATCACATCCGGGGTGGCATTTGCAAGTGGAATAGCTGGAGCCACATCAATCACAACTGCGGATGTTGGTTGGAATTCCTGCAACTTTTTGCGGAAGTACACTTTTGAAGGATCTAGTCTGTCTTCCATTACCCATTCATCCAAACGCTTGTTGGCTAAAATAAAATTCGAAGTACAAGTTGCAGTTGTAATCCATTAAAAATTCCGTACATTAATTTCAGTATTATTCGTGTGGCCATGACTTACTGTCGAGAAAATGAAGATTAAATGTGCGCTTGGTCTTTAAAGCTCGCAAACTCAAGACTTCGGCCATTTCTGCAAAAAATTCAACACGGGAATTAACTTGTGCAAAATTATATTCAAATTCATGCAATTATCTTAATTTCGACTTCTATTTGCAATGTCCAAACTTACGCCAGTCGCCACCTTTCGTTTTCGCAAGAATCCGACATCCTTCCATCAAATTTTCCTGTAATTTAATCATAGAATTTACTAAAAAATTTCATTCACTTTCAACCACAGTAAATACAAATTAAATACAGCAGCATTGCACAACTGAAGAGCTGAAAATCATTTGCAAGGCGATCGCAGAACTTTTGCACAAATTAACCGCGAAATATAGGCCCCAAAATTATGAAAATGTGGCACAAAATGAGGGAAAACTGTGAAAATCAATAATAGATTTCCTTACCAGCGAATCGCAATTAACTTCTTCGTAATTTTCGCTCATTCTACGGTCCATTATCAGCGCTTATAAATTTATAAAACTACTGCCTTCAACAAAACAATTCCCAGCTGTCAAACACTTGCCACGGTTTTCAAAAGCTCCGCCGCGCGCTCACAGTTCTCTCGCGGAAGCGCTTAAACCGGGCAGCACTTCAGCCGTCCTACGATGCCCCCAAGTATGATTTTAGAAAATGCATCATTATACCTGTCTACTGCAATTATACAGGGATATGAGTTGCTGCTGGTAGATTAAATGGACTGCGGAGACTACGTAGTCCATCCGAACATTCGACCAAGTATGTACTGCGTGAGAAGAATAATAATTACGAAGAGGAGCAACGTGAGATTGAGCAAAGTGTACAGTGAATGCGCTAAGTCGAAGTAGGCATAATGAGACGCCCATATTTATTCAACGCTGAAGAGCTTTACTTTCTTTTCACATCCTTCGAGAAGTCGTGAGCCTATCGGAACGAGACTTAGCTATCTGTCTTTATTGGCAGCCTACTCATGATGGCAATAGCATATCGTACGGAGTATATAGAATTCAGACCAAATTCGAAATTCAAACAAGAGAAGATCGGAATATAGTAGGAGCGAAACTCAATTGTTTTACCCACCAAACCTCAACACTGATTACTAAAGTTTGCGGCATAAAATTATTGCTGTTGTCTTCACGTAAACCTGTGCCAGCACATGAGCAGGATGGCAATCATTGGTTATTTTAATTAAATTCCACCCGCACAGTGACTTGTACGGAATTGTGCTCTGTGGGCAAGTTTGTCCTTAGCTTGTGGAAGTTGGAAGTTATTTGCTTTCCCTGCTGGAAATGCCTTAAAAAACGCTACATAAATCGATCCAATCCCTGCGATAACTATTTCTTTCTTATTTGCTGAGTCCACGTCGTCAGGATAGTTGTTAGTCCTTGTAAGCTCCTTTCCTGTAATAGAGCTCAAAGCCTTTATTCTTTCCGTGTCTCTTCTCAATCACCATAACACGCTGTGTGTATTACCCACAGGGATTTACTACGTCCACTAATTACAGGAAGCAGAGTTTTCCGTCCTCCTCCGCCGGGAGTTGCATGTTAACGGTGTGGAGTCCCCTCCGCCAACTAAACCAGTTGTGGGTGCAGAAGCTTTTGAAACAGTACTGTTCGGTCCAACTTACGACGAAGCCATGGTAGCTTGCAGCCGCTGTGCAGGCTGTCCCTGAGAACCCATCATCGGTGTTACTGTAGAGCGTGACATGGGGTAATACTGGGTGCTAGTAGGACCGGAAAACATGGGATCCACCGATGTAAGGTTGCAAGCAGGTAAAGCGTAAGTCCACCAGAAGAAGTTGTAGCACATAGTCCCATGAAATTTTCGATCATACCAGGGCCTCCCCTTTGTTCATGAACACCTGAAATCCAAGACTCCAGGGTTCTTGCTATTTCTGCCGCAAAAATTGACTTTATTTGACTACTTTGGCCGGGTCTATAAATCAAAGGAACATAATAAATTAGCAACGAATTTTTCATATATTTTTTTAAATCATGACAAGCAGACTGTAAAAATTCATTAGAGTGAGAACTACTTCCCTCTATTTTTGAACTAAAGCCCAGGCTGACATACTCAGTCTACTTTAAATGAAGTAAAGGATGAGAAGATGTGAAGATCAGCTTTTGATGAAGCTACAAAGGCCCAGGCGACCAATAAATTCAACCTGACTAAAGAAGGAAAAGGGGAATGAAAAGTTGTGATGAGGGAAATGTGCATTGAAAAGAGCAACGGGAATGGAGTAGAAAATTATTCGGAGTTAGGAACCAGCAGGGCCTTTAACTTAATGAAATCTCATTGCGTGCGTCCCACTCTTCCTTTCTCCTTTCATACGAACCCTGGGAAGCTCATAGCATGTTTTCATGATGGCTCACAGAAACTACCTGCGATTACTACTACTTTTTCCTGCGACTTATACTCAGTAATGTCTCCGTTGCTGAAAGAGCCCTGTTAAATACTGAGGGGCGCCACACTGAGCTTTTTAATAAAAATAAATAATGCTAACTACCATCTCCTCCATATTTTTAAGGCAGACGTTCCCTCACAATACCTACGTTCTGCCTTCTATCGGTCGTCTCAACTTTTCCGTGTCGTTGGCCCC